>CAEGAE010002338.1:0-38103 GCA_903067095.1 Girardinus metallicus
CACATGTGAAAAATTGGACTGATGTTGATATGCAATAGTAACACTGCTGTTATGTTAGATTTACCAATGTTTTATTTGATCTTTTTTTTTATCCGTTTACCCGATTAATCGTAACAATAATCAATAGATTACTCGATTACTAAAATATTTGTTTACAACAGCCGTAGTCGTTGTGTTTTATTAAAAAGATATTTAAAATATCTCCCAGTTCCAGTGTGGAGTTTCAGTCTTTGAGAGCGCATTATCGATATATTACTTGAAAACGGTCTCAAAACAGCAATATTATTGTTTATCGCCATAATTTCTGGGACAATTTATAATCTAGTAAAATTTGTTATTGTGGCATGGCTATTGAATATGTTTGTCAAAATACTGCATCTTGTTTTATATGCTGAAATTAGCACATAAAACTAAATTTATGCATATAAAATTAGTTTTATATGCTTGTTTTTTTTTTCTTTTAATTTTGTTAATTTTACCTCCAACAGTTGGATCAGCCCAGATCTTCAGACCAGAGACAGATTTCTTTGAAGAGTCCTGCTCAAGACAGGGGAAGGTAACACCGACGTCAACAACTTTGCTTTTGTTTTGAATGTTTCGTTGTTGTTTTATGCAGGATTAAACCTCCATTTGAACTCATTAACATGTTATTTTTCAGGGATGGATGAGAAATGATCTAGAACAGGGCTGTCAACTCATTACCATTAACATATCAATAAATAGCTGTTCCTCCAGGATTTTGATTGTTTTAGTGTTTTTTGCAATCAAAATCAGATTTTGTGGTGATAATTTGGAAATATTTGCAAAGAAGTCTTACGATATTTGTGCTAATGTATGACGTTAAATGTGACTATTTATTACATATCAACTACAAAATAAAACGTCACATCAAGTAAGGCTGAGGCAGCAGTCACTTAAACTCAATGTTTTTGACCAATTTTGAGAAAATTTGGGGTAAAATCAGACAGAATGTGGAGATTTGTCGAGTCTGTGTGGATTTTGCAGATTTGTGAAAAACTGGAAGGACTTATTGATGTAATTAGGAGTCTAGAGGGCCACATAAAAAGCTACGACGGGACAGATTTTGTCCCTGGGCCTTGAGTTTGACACCTGTGATCTAGAAAAAGTAAATTTCTCATTGTCTGAATCAATTTATTGTCTTAATGTTCATTTTTCCGTGATCAGCCTGAGCACCTCTGAGCCGCCCACCGCCAACATTCGGCCCACTCCAAGCACTCAGTCACCCAGCAACAAGCCAAGTCCGTCCACTGGCAGCAAGGCCACCCCTCGCGCCAGCATCAGGCCCATGGTTACACCTGCACCTGTCCCCATCCCAACACCCACTGCCACAGTGATGCCCACTACACAGACGGAGAGTCAGGAGGGTAAAAACGCAGAAACTTTTAAAATAAAGTAAAAATGAACAACTCAAATGTAACTTGAGATGTGAGAGTAAAATGTGTTTCTCTCCACAGCTCTCATCTCTACAGGAGCCTCTGTTCACTCCACCAGCTCTTCCCTCATGAATCCTCTGCCCTCCTTAACTCAGCCAACCAGCACTCAGGCCACGGCCTTTGTTCAGCCCACCCAGCAGCAGGCAGCCAATCAGGACGCAGGCTCCAGCATAGAGGCAGAATGTCCATCCACATCCTCCTCATCCTCCTCCTGCATGCCTTCAACAGGTGATCAACAACATCGCCTTCAGATGCAATTAACCTTGAAACTTGAGGCATTACCATAAAACACACAGGCGAAAACACAAATGATTGACTTTAGTGTGTAAGCTGATGTTCAAATTTTTGTTTGGCGTAGCTAAAACTGGCTCAAAGCGAAGCAGAGAAATCGAAGAGGAGGAAGAGGAAAGTCGACCTGAGAGTTCCCAAACACCTCCGAACACTAAAAAACTACGGCTGAAACCAACAATCGCTCTACAGGTGAAAGAAAACACCCAGAATCTAAAACAACACTATAAACACCTTTTTCATCTTAATTTTTATCATTTGCCATGTTTCTCAGTTTTTACTTCGTTCTACATCCATTTCTGTCACATGTTGGAACTTCCATTGAACTGTGAAAAATTCATAACCAAAGTTGGTTGTCTGGTATAAAACTACAAGTGCATAAAGTCTGAATTCAAATCTTAAATGAAGGCGATGGTTTGGCAAACTGTTTGTTATGCCTTTCACAGTTGGCTTTAGTTGGAACAGTGTATTCACGTTAAAGATCAAATGGAGACTAAAAATATTATCTTCTATTTCAGTCCTCTCTTCTTTTCTGCCTTTGCTAAATATTGTTGATGTATTAAAAACTGTTTTACAGTCCCTTTAAAAATGAGAATTACTGCACAAAAATGAGGTCTGTGTAATTTGCCTTGTTGCAGATGGAGGGTGATGAGGAGCTGGAAGGAGAGCTGGGGGACATGGGAGAGCAACAGGTTTCGCCTGATGACAGTCGGGTCGGTTCTTGGAGAGAAATGAAGCAAACCGTTTTTTAGAAAATAGACACAATACAGATTGTTGTAGGATTTACACATTATTTCTGACACACCATTGTAACTCCACATGGTAGTAAAAAAGAAAAAATCAGTACATCACAAGGTTTTCCCCAGAAAACTTGCTAGGGCAGTCATTCATCCAGCAGTCTGTCGTGTTTTTGAGTTAAAAAATGTTTAAAGTTGACAGGAAATTTGAAAATATCACTTAATAGTTATGTGTTATTGAAAGATTGGAAGTTTAATACTTGAAAATCAACTGTAAAGTCTTAAAAAAATGCCAAATATTTTAAAAAGACTTAAATAAATAAGCAATGCTAAGCCTGGTAGGGGCACAAGTAAAGCCTGGTAGCCCGCCAGGCTTATAACACACTGGGGGAAACCCTGCATTAAATGGGACCTCAGTAAATAATGCATTTTGTAGACGTTCTTTTTATTTTTGCAAAAAGCATCTGCTTGTCGTGTTCAAAAATTAGAATCGGCATCCTGATGAAGTTCATTTATCAGATTAAGAGTAGCGCTTATATTAAGGTCATACTTCTGTTTATTTTTTGGACAGATTCATTTTCACATTTTAAATAATATACTAACTGAACAAAAAATAAAACTGTACATGAGGCAGAAACATCTCACAGATGTATACGAAAAAAAAAATCAAATACTACGAACCTGAATGAACATGGCTCAAGAGGCAATAAAGCATAAAACAAAAAGTCCAAGCTTCCACTTTGATTTTGTTACATGTAGAACTGTAAAGTTATTTATATATATATATATGCATATATAAATATTAATGTGTTTTAATTTGTCCACGTTTACTCTGCAGGAGCTCCCAGAGGAAGGCTTCCAGGTGTTTTCTGAGGAGGATGAAGGAGTTTCCCAGTCCGTCCCGTCTGACCAGGGCTCCCAGGGCTCGGCTTTAATTCGAGACGTCATCGTGATCGACACCGACAGCGAGAGCAGGGAGAGCAAAGACGGGGACCAGAGAGTGGAAGAAGAGGATGAAGACGAAGAAGAAGATGAAGAGGAAGCAGCAGGAGAGCAGGTTTGTATTCTTTTCTAGCCAGTTAGTGTTTTTTTTTTTTTTTTTTTTTTTAGATGCACACGTCTCTGTTACTGACTTTCTCTGTTCATCACTGTCTTAGGAAGAAGACGATGAAGAAGATGATGATGGAGCTGCTGACAGCGGGATGAGAGGAGGAGAGGAGCACAACGAGGAGAGTCAGGAGGCTGAAGCTGAGCGAGAGGAAGCCGCTCCTTCTGGGGGTTCCAACGCTGAGGAGAATGTGAGTGGCGCCCCCTCCAGCTCCCAGCGCCCTGCTGACCCCTCACAGAGCGGTAAGCCCAAAGCCCACAGCACCACTTCCTGCACACCTGTGACATCACCTGACTGAGTCGCTGTCCCCTTCAGGAGAAGGCACCAGCTGTGGAACAGATCTAGGATCTGCTAGGGATTACCTCCACCACCCTCCAACCAGCTCCTCTGCACACTCCCCCTGCTCCTCCTCCCTGATGCCCCGCCTCTCCCAGCCGCGCAGGCCGTCACCGCGGCTCTTCATCCAAGCTCCGGCCCCTGAACTGGGACCCCCACACACACAGGTAAAACCAAAAGCTATGATTCTATATTAACAAAGGTTTGACTCGTGTAACAGGAGGTTTTGTTTGGAGTGTGCAGCGTCAGTGGTGTGCTTGTTTTTCAGGATATTTCTTTGTTTTTGTTTTTTTACTAAAGGGAACAGTAAAAACTCATTCTAGCTCTTCAAATGTTTTAAATCATCTTCCAAGTACTGAAGTATTTGCGTTGACACGACAAAAGTATTTTAAACTTATAAGAGTTTAACTTTCACTCTGCAAAGCAGCTGCTTTATATTAAAGAACAATTATTTATACTGCATTTAAATAAAAATACAATGAAAACATTGCTGCTAGAATTGGTATTGCTGCAATCACAACATTGTTAATTTTGAAGCTTTCTGATATAAATCTATAATTTAGTTTTTAATAAACACATCTACAGTCCTGTGATAAAAATGTCTGCTTTTTCTTCTCGTTGTCTTCTTTAGAGACAGCCTTCTCAACTTCGTAGACCATCATCGGGTCGTGGACCTCAGCTAACCCCTGGATTAGCCTCCATGGTAAAAAAAATGACCATGTTTGATTATATTACTAGTCTGATTGACTTTATAGTTTACATTCAGCTTAATGAATTAAGAATCAAGCATAAATAGTTGTTACATTTAGGAATAAGTTACCATTTTAGGCATTGGCACTTAAAGTCTGGCAGCTCATGTATACCATTGTTTCAGCATTTACAAACAACACAACAGATGTTACAGCAGATACAGAATATTAATTTTACTAATTTTATCTTATGATGCTTTATGCAGACACTCTGTCTGCCTTATTGAACTTTCAATCATCTTTACATGCTTAATGCTTGGAGTGACTCCAGCTAACAGCAGTCCAAACTATTTTCTATATAATTTGGAAATAATTATTCAAGCCACCAGGGGGCACTTATAAACATTTAATCAGACCTTAGTAATTATTAAGATATGAACTAATTTCTGATACTGTAGAACTCACTTCATCCCAATACACATGCACTACATATCACACACCTATATATGACAGGACTTGGAGGCCCTCAAATGCTGAGAATCACATAAAAATACACTTTTCAGATATGCCAATATATCTGGCAATACAATCAGTGCTTAAACTATTTTAAAAATTACACATCGACGGCTTCTTCAGATGATTTTTACTAAGCTCTGACTTGGCAGAACGTTGTGTTGTAACTGAATCATTTGTTCTGTCAGAGGATAAAATCTTATGGCTGATCAGTTCATGTGAAGTTTATCGAGCAGGTAAAGGTGCTTTTGTCAGCTGAGAGTGTCTGCGTGTTTCTACAGCCGTTCTTTGATGACGATGACAGAATGGTTCCCAGTACTCCCACTCTGGTGGTCCCACACCGCACCGATGGTTTTGCCGAGGCCATACAGTAAGAGCCGTACACATCGTGTTGTTCTTCTCATGGAGGAATCTTTGCAGGCGCTGCGCTCATTTATTCTCCTTCCTTTCCACCAGGGTGGGAATGACTAAAGCTAACTGTGTTCTGTGTGCCTGTAACTCCTAAGTTCTCCACAGGTAGCAGGCCTCTCCACCAGATTCAGGTTCGGGCCTCCAGAAGATTTGCTGCAGCAGGCAGCAGCTTCACATTCGGACCTGGGACAGCTGGCGTCTCAAGGAGGTGCAAACCACACACACACACACACACACAGTGACTTCACCAAACTATTCCTGGCAATATCATCTGATTTTATAAATAATGCTTTTGTACATGTAGGCTTGGGGATGTATGAATCTCCTCTCTTCCTGGCTGCTCATGATGAAGATGGCGGGGGGAGGAGTGTCCCTACCACACCTTTACAGGTGGCTGCACCAGGTGAGCCGACGCATACCTTAATTTTTTTGTTTGTTTGTTTGTTTGTTTCTGTGGCATACTCCTGTTTGCTAACACTCTTGTTTCCCTCAGTGACGGTCTTTACAGAGAATATGCCCTCTGACAGTGGCGACAACTTGGCCTCCCAGTCAGTTCCCATGGTAACTGCCTCAACTGGGATGGCTGCTGCTGCAGATGATGGAGACGAGGTTTTCATGGAGCAGGAAGGAGAAGGGTGAGGATCTAATGCAGGAACTCATGTCGAAGTTAACATTATGTTCACTTTTTACTTTGAATTGAACAAATAAAGTAATGATCTAAAACGGACAGCAGAAAAGCACCGCTAGAAAACATGGTGCATTGTTGTAAAAGAGGATGCAATTTAGTACATTAACAGTTCTGTAAAGGATTTAAAGAGCTGCAACACTGAAGCTTTTTACTAAAGAAATTATATAATGTTTAGTTTTTCATTACAGTACATACTGATGTATTTTTATAAAACATAACAAAAGTACCAGCTATCCGTGCTACAAACTCCACCTTGCTCATAAAAGAGCAACACAGAGCAGGCCATTATTATTAAATTATTATTTACAGATGATGTCGGTGTGCAGATTTTTTGAATACAATGTGTTTAATTAAATCAGGAGGAAAATATGTTTGTTTTTTCTTTCCATGGAACCTCCAACGTTTTTGTATCTGTATTCAGTCCAGATATTGATGTTTCTCTGGACAGCCAGATGGTCATGGAGTCAACAGGACAGCAACGTGACGATGCCTCCCTGCCGTCTACAAGTCAAGATCCTGGTAATTTGCTCCGTTCAATACACCTTCAGTCTTAAATCACGGCCTGGATTGTAAATTCTTGATTATTGTGGTTTACGTTATTCAGCTAATTAAGCCTCCTCAGGTTTCAACCAAGAGGTGCTGTTGTTTGCAACATGTAAATACAACGGCTGTTCAAATTAAATAGTTTTGTCCAGGTATCCCATCCTCACTGACCGATTCTGTGATTGATTTAAATCCCTGTCTGCTCCTTCATTCATGCTCTAGATCTGCCATCAGTTGTACAAGAAGTCTGATGATAAAATCGCCCTTACACACCTGTCTGTTATGCAGCAATCACACACGGTATCTCACCAGGGTTAAAAGGAAAAACCTTTCCAAAAAGCTAAAGCGTGGCACGCCTCCAGTCAGCACTGATTAATTCTAAATCTACTGGTCTGATTTCATGATGGGTAAAAACGCAGCACCTTGCCAACCATCAAACACTGTGAATGCCTCAGCATTGATGCTGGAGCTAAAAATTTTATAAAAGCTGACTCTGTTTGGGATAACAAAAACCCAACGCTGACAAAATGTTTCAATTGTTCACTGTGTCCTATGACTTTGTATTTTTGTGCTTTTATGACGTAAAGCACCTTGAACTGCTGAAATGTGGCGTACAAATAAACTTGATTGATCTATTAACCATTTCGATGCCCTCACTATCTATACAAGTTTGATTTTGCAGCTTGTAGTCCATCATCTGATTTTATTCTTTGTTGTTATTGTTAGTTGTAGCAGGGAATAACTTGAAGACCAGAGGAGATCAATATTTTCAGCCATGACCTATAAGTTGTAGTTTGCCTCCATCTTTGTGGCACCTTAATTTTTTAAAAACTTTTTAAAAGCAAGTAGGCCTTTTTTGACAGGCTTATAGTTATAACTTGATTATATAATCTCATCTCTTGTCTGCTTAATGTTATGAATGTTTTTACATTCTTGTGTTCACAATAGCTTTTTACCTTTTGGGAAGCACTTTGTTGTTTTCACCTGGAAATATGCTGTACTCACTTGCCTACTCAACCTGTTTTTGTGTAGGTGTCCCTTCCTTCACTGAACAGTTTTCTGTAAATTCTCACTTTTTTGTTTTAACCAGACACCAGCAGTGACAGTCAGCCTCGCTCAGTAACAAGCCAGCGTCAGACGAGCATCCTCTCAGGCAGAGGACGCTTCCTCAGCCGCACAGGTGAGGAGAACCAACGGCTTTTTAACCTTTGCTTCATGATTGTATTATACGGCAATTAAACAAACGCCAGTGACTCAAGAGTACAATGATGAAGCAGTTTATTGATGTGCAACAAGCAGCATATATGATATGGACATGTTTAATCACAGCATGGGTCCGTTTAGTCAAAAAGGTTTTTATCTCTCGTTTTAGGAACATTTCCTCGAGCAGGAAGAGGCGGAGCCACATGAAAAGGGGGTGTGGCCTGACGCTGATCTTACCTGCAGATTCATCTTGTCCGTTGAGGACATAAAATAAAACACTTAAACATCAATGTTTCAAAAGGTTTAAAGGTCACATAAAAATCAATTATCACAATTTTATAGGAGACGTAACAGGTTGTCTTTTCTCATATAAGACATGTTTGATTGTAAAATCCAATGAGGTTTGGTGTAATTTGTCCTGTTTTTAGATTTTCAGACGGGTCCTGATTAGTTTTTTATTTTGTTCTGTTTGAGCCTATTCTGCAAGTGTTTTTAAAAATAAAGTGGAATAACAAATAGCAGCAATGTCATGTGACGACTTTCTTCTAAGACCTCAGATTCTGTATAGAAAGACGGAAAATCGGATGGTTCAAATTTGATAACTTTTACGTCATCTAGTGTTGAAAAGCTGTGAATTACAGCAAAAAGCATTTCTTTAAGTACATCCTGTTATATCCTGATGCTGAAAACCAGTGTTCTCTGCTGGAGGCGCCTATGGACAGCGCAGCCAGAATCTGATAGAGTTGGTGGGCTGAGGGGGATTCTGGTTCTGACCTGCCGGGTTGGCAGGGTTGGTCGCCATGACAAGAGGGCTCAGGATTGGGTTGGGCAGAGGCGTGAGGGAGGCGGGGGGGTCAGGTTTGACCAGAGCTGGCAGGTCTCCTGTAATCTGGACTCTGAAATAAAGAGCTGTGTAGACAACAAAGAGTTCAGGATTACACATGAGGCTCCATAATGATGAAAAATTTGTCATTAGATGGCAGTTCTGCAAAAAAAAAAAAAAAAAAAGGTAACGGAATAGACATATAACACTTTAAAATTAAAGGTGAAAAATTCACCATATATTCTCAAATCACATTACACAACTTTTGTTTATAACCCTTCAATATTCACTTTTTTTTTAATCTCCGTTATTTGTTCTTAAGTACTGATCTCTCTGAATGCTTATAGCAGACAAAGCATTTTTTGCTATGATATGCCAGTGAATGTGGGACATCACTGCTTTTAATAGACGGTGTCTTGAAACTATTCCCACCCAGTCAATTTCTCTGTTTTACAAGCACAAAACAAATACAAGTCAGGGTTTTTATTATGTGATTTATTGCTTTATAGCAGAAAATACTCCCCTGGTTGCTCTGGAGGAGCTGCAGAGATCCATGGTTAAGATGGGAGAATCTGTTGACGAAGTTCAACCGCCAGAAGTAAAATTACCCAGATCATAGAGCCAGTGCTTCAATGGAGTGGCTTAGAAGCCAGCTTGTTTGTGTTAGAATGGCCCAGTCAAAGTCCTAACCTAAATCATGACCTGTGGCAACCCTGTAAATTGATTTTTGCAGATGCTCTCCATCCTATCTGAGTCTAAGTTAATTTCTAGAGCTTTGAATGGGTGAATGTTCCAGACTCCAGATATGAAAAGCTGGTAAAGACGGTATCACAAAAGATTTGCTGTAATTGCAGTAAGTCATTTCTACCTGGAATGCTTAAAGAAACAAATGCATGCCACACTTTTCATCCTCTTTAACAGTTTTGAAAACCACTTATATTGTCATTCCACGTATGTTGTGCACTAATTTGTGTTGGTCCGTTACGTGAAACTTTTTGAAATACAAGTTGCAAAAGGAAATCAAGGGGTGTCAAGACTGTTGCGGGCTGTTTCATGTTGTGGTCTACATCCAGATCAGACTGCTACTTACGTCCAGAGAAGACAAAGTGTTGGTACAGGTTGGTGCTCTGGGGAGCGGGCATGGACAGAGCGGAGGTGACGGGGGACGGGAAGCCCGTCAGAGAGACTTTGATGTTGATCTCCCCGCTCAGAAGAATGTCTGCTGCTGACACAAAAACGGCATGAGAGCAGATTAAAGCAAAACAGATGCAATCTCCTTACTTGATTGCATCAAAAATATCTCTTTTACTAACCAGCCTGTTGGGCAAAGTTTTTCAGCATGGAGCTTTTTGGTTTGTCCCTGCAGGACGCAGAGCTGCCTGGAAGGACGGTGAACCTCTGTATTATGTCTCCTAGAGGCCAGACAGAAACAACATTTATTAGTTTCAACAAACCCAAACAGCCGCTGTCTGAAACCAGTCTGCTCTAAATGTCCAGAACTGGCATCGTCTCCATCTGTCATATCGTCATCTGGAGACGATGATGCGTAGATTTAAATTTGTTAGATCCTGTTAGTGAGCGGCTGGTTCGTATTACTGTGTCTGCTACTCGCCAGGCTTGAAGAAGAAAATGGTCTCCAGTCTGTTCCTGGTGGCTGGCACCACCAGAGCAGCGCTGATTGGTCCCATCAGACCTGGAAACTCAGAGGTCAAAGGTTTCGGGTAGCCAGGCTCCACCATCAGGTTCTCGTCCAGACGCCAGCACTGGTCTCCCTAGGCAACGGACAAGGAGCTGATGAAAAACTCCCATCATCGTGAATTAAACGGTTCAAATCAGGTCTATCAAACTTATTTTAAATTTGGGTCACATCAACATCAAGAAAGTCTTTAACGGGTTGTTTGCAGCAGAATGTAGTGATAAAACTACCTATTGAGAAATTATTAAAATATGAATAAATAGATGACTACAATTGTTGAGAACCTTTTGAAATTAAGTATTAAACATCTATTCACAATATTTTAACTTGGCCATATGGAGATAAAACTGCAGTGATTTAATTGGTAAGATAATATTTTATTCTAAGGATACATGTTCCATCACATAAAGGAACAGAAAGTTTATTGATTATCAGTTATTTGATGAGACCACGGTTTGGAAACATCTCGTTGGGTTCACAACGTCTGACACACTTTTTCATGGCATAAAACGAAGATCATAACCATGATCTTAACCCCTGATGTGAAATAAAATGTGTAATATTCAGCATAGAAAAAAAAAAAAAGGTTGATGAGGTCAGATGAGGTCTTTAAAGCCAAATTGTTTTGCTACTTCGCTTTCAACAGTGCTAAACTGCTCTGATGTTAACCTTTGATAATACTGATATTTTACAGGATTTGTCAAAGGCAGAAAATACGCGAGTCGTGTTTTGTACTATTCCTCCTGCCTGAATATGAACTTATCCGTGTCATAATCCAGACTGGATCCTTTTCTGATTCATTGAGAATCTTATTTTTAATTTAATGAATCAAATTAAATGTCATGATCAAACATGCTAAATTAGGTTTTTCATTCAAGGTGTTGGATTCAGCTGAGACATCCAACAAGCTCCAGGCCTGATAGGATGTTAGATGTGATCGTCTCGTTTTGAGTTTAATACCTTGATGATGTAGGTGTTTCTATTGCAGTCCATTCGTGTGAAGACCGTATCGATGGGCGATGAGACCCCCAGAGTCTCTCTGATGTTTTGCGGAGGACCAATGGAGCCTCCGACGGAGTCAACAGCCCAGAACAACTCACCTGCAACACACACGCTTTACACACTTTTATCCACAATTACTGAACTCACCTGTTGATGATCAGACAGCTGACCTTTAAATATCAGTACGGTGCCATTGCTGAGAGCGGTCAGTCCGTTGATGGGGGATTCACTGCACAGGTCGGCATTCGACACGAGTCCTACACAAACACATGCAGGTAAATTAGCAAGATCCCATCAAAAAGAGACACCTTGATAAGATCACTAACCATACCTGTCCCAGGTCCTTCGGGGACTCTTTGTCCAACAGAGAGACCCAAAGCCTGGGCCACATCCAGCAGGGTGCTGGGTCTGGGTTGAGCCGGACCTCCTGATGGGAATAAAACAGCAGAGTGCTTATTTTTACCAACAAAAAGCTAATTACATTAACTATTAAACCACGAAGACGTAAAAGTGAGAGAAAAATCAATCAGTGTTGGAGGTTGTGAACTTACCTTGACTGGGCCCAGATGGATTGAGGCTGCCTGGGGTGATCACCAGCTGGACGTTTAGTTTCCCATCTGGAGCTCCATTGGTGGAGGAGCTAACAGGAACCCTGCCATCCAGAACCGGAGCACCGTTGCTGGGCCGGGACAGGTGAGCTGCGGGGAGCTGATGAGCCCCACCCAGAGAGGTAGACCCTTGCCCGGGCAGCGGGCCTACCGGGGTGTTAGACGGAGAAGAAATGAAAATATCCTTCAGCTCTGATCCAAGATTCAACAAATAAAACCAGCGATGGGATTTAATTATAAATATTGAAAAGAGTTAGACTTATAGATGTTTACCTGGAATGGCAGGATTGGAGCCCAATGAGCCAGTTGGCAGAGGGTTTGTGGGGCCGAACCTTCCTGAACACTGACCTCCAGGGTACTGACGACAACGCCCACCTCTGCCTTTAGAGGTTAACGAACAACAAAGCGCTGAACACCATAGAAATGTGTTTTGACTCACATGTCTAACTCTCAAAATGCTCACAGGTATCCACAATGAATTCTCCTTTCCCTTTTAGACTATTTGTTCTGACTATAAAACAGATTAACTTCAAGTGATAGGATAAGCACAGCATCATTTTTCTAATATCACGTTCTAATTACATTTCATTGACAAAAAAATAAAGCCATTTTTTATCACGTCGATCTACCTGTGTACCGTTCCTCACTCTCACTGTTGGAACTATGCCGACTCCTGTCTGGGTTCCTATTTCCTGGTAAAGATGAGAAAACAAAGCAGAAGTAGGTGAACATAACAGTTATTTGGTAGATGTAACATGTTCAGTAAGAACCACTCTTATTCTTTATTCAGGGTCTACAGTCTTACAAAAATATGTTTTTGTCAGTTTTCTGAATTGATGCTTTTGGGGGATAATAATGAAGAATTTGAATCCCAACTCTCTTTTTTTGTGGAAAACCTGCAAACTAATGACTGATAGAAAAGTAAATATTTTTTTGTAAAGCTATCGCCAACATAAATATTTCTGCTAACTGGAGACTGTGGTCCTCAGAGGTTGGGGTCCTCCATGATGTGGGACGCTCACTGCGGCATCTGTGGAGACAAAAGCAGCATATTAGCAAAGTTTTGCTGATTCATCAATCATCATTCAGCAGCATGAGTTTACAATTCCTAGCAAAAGTATCTACACTCCTTCACATTTTGGCCCATCCAGCCACAAACTTCAGTGATTTTTGTTGGGATTTAACTTTCCACTTGCCACTTTTCCATGAAGACCAGAAGAGTTTCTGAGCACAACTAAGAATTGTTCTGTCTGCAGTTTCTTCCACCTGAGTTGTGGATCCCTGCAGCTTCACTAGAGTTACTGCAGGCCTCTTGGCTCCTTCTCTGAATAATGCTTTTATTTTCTGGCCTGTTCATGGAGGAAGATGGCCATGTCTTGCCAATGCAACCTTCCTCCAAACTGTCTGCTTTGTCTTTGTTGTGACACTCATTTTTTCTAATTTATGTGTGAATTCTTCAGAACAGCTGCATTTACACTTTCTATGTAAAAATATAAATAAAAAAATCAAAAGTGTATAATTTTCCTCATACCTTCCTTTTATGTGCTATAATAAATTTTATGTTAAAAAAATGATAAAAAGTTTGAGGGTTATGAAGAGTTCTGCCCCAAAGGAACATGAGGAGGTTCCTACCACAGTGCAGCTGGAAGTCCTGGCAGCAGGTGTTGTATTGGACGCACAGAGGATCGCACTCGCACATCCGACCTCTCCTGAACGTCTCACCGCAGCGGCCCCGACACGACGGAGCTGAGAAGACCCAGGAACACGGATCAGCTTCCATCTGTCTGACTCAGCTGGGTTGAATGGTTATCTAACTGACATGTTATGAGATCAAATTTTCAGTGATCATAGAAAAATGTTATTCTGATCAAGAAACAAATATTGAAGCATAAAAGGCCTCTAAAATTATCACTTGAAGGTGACAAGGGTTCACTAAAACAAAGCCACTCATTTTAAAGGAAGAGGACCATGAAGAAGGATAGGATTTAAACACTAATACAAAAAAATCTACAAAATGAATAAAAACGGTCAGTTAACACAACTAACTTATAAAGAGTCTAAATAGTTTGAAATAGAAACAGCTGTTTAAAGTAGTAGTGAAAACCTTCAGTCAACATGAAGAAATACAAACACAATATAAGGAGGAAATATTAATTTAGGATAAGATATTTAGCTGAATGGACAAGAAATCAGCAGAAACTGGCAAAAAGTTGTAACCACAGAAAACTGACAATAGAGAGTTAAAATTACCTGGAACAAGACTGAAGGACGCTAAAACAAAGCGTAAAAGAATCTTAGCTGTCTTTAGTTAAAATGATAGCCTTTTCACATAAAACATCAATCAAATTTGTTACGTTTTCAACCAAAAAGAAGGTCAATAAAGATTTAAGAATTTCTTGTGATGTGTATTTAAATATAACTTCCATCTTGAGATGCCTTGCTGGACATGAAGACAGAAAGGAATTGAACCCAAAATCAAATGTAGCCAGATCCAGATGCAACATTCATTTTCATGATCCAATATACTGACAAAAAGTCCACACATTTAGGCTGTAAATTTTACTTTGACATGTGCGAAAAAGAAAAAAGTGCTCTGGATGCAGTCAGTATCTTACTGGTGGTGCAGGTAGCCAGGAAATCAGGGCAACACTCTTTGTGCTGAATGCAGCTGAAGTCACAGGTACACTGCTGACCTCTTGTGAAAACCTCCCCGCAACGGCCGACGCAGCTGCCTGAAAACAACAGAGTTAAATATAATTCACAGCTTGGAAAGTCCTGAAATATTACAACTAGGTAAATTATAAGCGAATAATATTGGGAAACATGATGCACAGATGAATAGCAGATCTAAAATTCATTACATTCTTTAGGTCTTTTTTTTTTAAAACATCAGAAAGTCCAAGTTCAGTCCTGTGAAAGTGTCAGTCCTTACCTGGTGCAGCAGCAGAGTAGGTTGCAGAAAGGCAAAGCAGCAGAAGCCTCAGTTTGGTCATCATCTTCTCCATATTATGTCGTACTTAGAACAAAATCTGACTGGAACAACGATAAGGACACATAAATTATAACGATACGAGGAAGAAAGTGATAGCAGAAAAGCAGTGACCGTAAATTACCTCCTTTATGTATCACTTCTCTCCTCCTTCTGTCACTGGTCAGACTGTCGGACTTTTATATGAGGAACAGGATGACGCATGATCGCACCAGATCTGGAAAGCCGCTGACACAGGACACTTTTAATTAGCATCACAAACACACTAACACTACACCCTCAGACTAATTAAAAACTCTCTAGGTGTTTTTAAACGTCCTACGCTGCCAGTAATGCTTCCTCCACTTGATTAGTTGTTTCTAGACTGTGAGCAGAAAGTACGTTATTTCAAATTACTCTAATTACTTTCATTGGTATTTATTTAACAAAATTGTAGGGACACGTCTTAAATGCCATCTAATACCTTTGAGGTACTTGTAAATCTCCTTGTCATTTTGCTTTACAAATAAAAACAATGAAGTCCCTTCATCTTTTTCATTTGAGGTCTGTAGTTACGTAGGATCCCACTCCCACCTGTTGCCCTTGGGTTGAAATTTCCATTAACCGACCAGTTTAAATAACGAGGAACCGGAGCCAAAACTGAAGTAATTTGTTTTTGAACATTTTTGTGGTGGACTTTTGATTGTTCATCTCAGTTTTCAGGTCGTAAACATCGTCTCAGAGAGGTTGATTTTTCGCAGGGATGAGATGACGGAGCTAGAAATGAGAAATTGATGTAACAGGGCAACGAAGAAGACGGCTTTATGCAGCAGACGAACTGATTCTTTTAGGTTTCCTCTGTCTCATCTGCGCAAGTCAATATGCACACGCAAAAATGTTTTTAAAAGTTTATCCAGCTGTCTGACAGATTGACTGATTACAGTTTCACTCTGGCTCCATCCATCCATCCATCCATGGAAATCTATGGTTTAGTATGTGAGGTAAATGAGTAAAAGATGCTGAATATGTATGTTTCACATTTATACTTTGCCATTTTAATGTGTTACAAAAAATAAAAGTGCAAATTAATTCACAGCAAATGTAAGAAGCGCCCTCAGTGTACAACTAAACAATATCATCATTGAAACTGAGGTTGGGAGACATTTTCATGAAAGATTAAAAAACGAAATGGTTCAAATTTGCTTAATAGATTTTGACAGCTATTACAATTCAAGCAAGGAAACAAAGACTTTCAGTTTCATAGGGATTGATTATTTGGGATTCATAAATATAGTTCATTTTGACTGACATGACAAAAGCAAATGACGTATTTATGATCAAATCTGATCACCGCATGATATATTTTGGTTTGGGCACATAGACATGTTTAAGTACACATTTGAATTTATTTGAATTGAATTTATTTGGTTGAGACAAGACACAATAATTAATGTTTTTTGTAAATGTGCCTACAGGCTAATTTTCCTGCTTTCCCTGGACAATGCTAAAAACAAACATGGTTAGAATGACTTAAAATACCTACATTTTGTCAATAGATACAGTCGTCAGTACAAACAGCAAATACAAAACACAACACAATTTATTATGAAAAGTGTCAGAAATAATTACAATGAAATTAATTCAACACAGATTATATTTCTGATGGTATTTGTGAGATATTGCTACAGCGATAGAAATGTATTTATTTTTAGATTCTTACAAAAAAACAACAACTACGTTTTACTTTTAATCTGAGTCTCACCGTAGCACATATACTAATTCATTAAATATGACTACATTGCATGATTTCAGACCATTTCTGCTTAAGAATGAACAATGTTTTCATGCTTTCCGCCTAAACAATGACAGATCACACAGAGCTGCTAACTGGTCCCTGAATAGTTTAATTAGTATACAGTATAAATGTGAACCTTTATGAGAAATAAACACTGCAGCTGTTAGCAACAGTTGCACCAAGAGAAATTAAACTGGTCAAATTTCTAAACTTTTCATATCAAATGGCTTAAAAGTGTGCAACTGTGCATCTGGTAGAGCAATAGCGCAATCTGTGCGAGTCAACAGAACAAACACGCATAAACACACCCACTTATTTCCTATTCACCTGCTGAACTCCACTGTGTTTTCTGCGTGTTTGTCTTCATATGCTTCCTTTTTTGCAGTTAATTACGCCTTAATGAGCGCTCAGGGAGGGGTGTAGTCCCAGCAGAGTTGTACAGTATTGGTCAGGCGGTCAGATTAAAGAAGCTCATAAAACTTTATTAACGCCCCACACTATGACCATTTACAGACTGTGGGTCGAAGGCTGGCGGGCGGTTCAGAGCACCACACATGTTGTAAGTGTCAAGAGACAGGACACCAGACAGCCATCATGTGTTTAAAGTGAGTAACACGGCAAGAAGAAGCAAATGTAATTGTTTTAAAATGAACTACAAAGTCAGACTGTTCACTGCAGACATATTGTGCCTCGTTCTGTCTGTAGCTGCTGTAATAAGAGTCAACAGAATAACCATAAGCTTACTTCATTCATTTTTTTCAGAGGTAGTAACTCTGTGATGGACTCAACACTTACATTACCTAATGTTCTTGGTATCGTCCTCCCTGTTTCTGCTCTTTGGTTTTATAGTTGAGGTCACTTTCATGGTGAAGTTTTATTTTTCCAGTGTGGAAAGAATGACCTTCATTTTGATTACTAATGACTTCATAAAATGAGCACACTGCGACCGTTTTTATTTAAAATTTCCTATTTTATAACTTTATTTCTAATTTATTATTCTTGTCCAATTGAACAAGAATCACCAAATACAATAAAAAAAAAATCTCTTCCTGGTGTGTTTTTTTTTTTTATTTAAACATAGATTTTGTTTTTCCTTTTATTGGCTGTGAAAATTTAGTTTTATGCATTATTTTGTTACATTACATTTTTCAAAACACATCTTTTTTGTGTGTCATACATATTTTTACATATGTATGACATATATGACAAACATATTTTATTACATCAGCATGTCACTGAAAATATCAAAAATCTACATTTTATTAAAACAACATTTATTCAGTGAGAAAAAAATATATAAAGATTTTTTTTTTATTAGTTTGATTTAGGAATTATTAACCAGATAAACTGACCAGAAATAGTTTGTGTAAAATGTATAAATCAGATGACACATGCAAATAAAGGAAAAAAATAACTTAGTTGATCCTTTTAAGGAATGGAGAGGCTACAACTCCACAATAGACAAAGTATACGAACGTGGATGTATCTCTAGTTGGAGCATGTCTGTTCTAAACTTTTCCTAAGGTTGAGTGAAGTATTTAGAAGTCCAAGTATTTATTTTTGAGTTTGTTCAGGAGTTTACCTTTCCACGTAGAAAGTAAAGAAAACCTGAATGTTCATTTTCAAATCTTGTCAGAATTTCTTTCAGGTATCTAGATTGCATGTTTGTCTGTTATGTGTTGTTAGTTAATTAATTGTCAGATTAGTGTGATTGCTAATAGTTCAGTTATTGATTCTTTAATAACTACTTGAAATGTAATCATTGTAATCATTCAGATAACAACTGAGGTTTTAGTATTGTGACAATAAATCTCACAATAAAATATGTTTGGTTCTTTACATTCAACTGTGTCTCCCTAAAAAAAGAAAACTTACCCTTTCAGACTAACAGACTTTTATCAGTCAGATAGTTTTAAAGACTTGAGACCGATGAAAATATTTAATATAATATAATTATCAATACATACTGCTGTCCACTTGATTTATTTACTTATTTGTTTATGTATTTTGAACAGAGGGTTTTCCAAAATAAAAGAAACTACAGAAGCCCGGAACACAAGAGTACGTCCTTATGTTTCTGACCGTACTCCTTAAGCGACGAACCAAACACCACAGTATCACGCTGCTGTCGTTCGTTTACTTCTGAACTTGCCTCAGCTTTTCTTTATTATATTCGCCTCCACTGCAATCGAAACATTTTATGCTTAAGGCTCATCAGACCAGACTGAAAGCTGCAGATTTCGTGGGGAAAATAGATAATTTAGTTAAACAGGTGGGTCGGCAGACTAAAACAGCATGCTTGTTTACTGTGATTAATTTACGATTACAGTTTTCATCCCAATAGTTCGTCGCAACCTTTTTGAAACAAATTAGCAAACAACTTCACTATTTTAGATGTTTATCGGCACAAAAAAAATAATTTTAGCGTAATGTTTTAGCTTTACATTTTAATGTGTTTACTTAAATACCCAGACTGCTGTGAAAGATTTCACTTATATTATGATTGCAGTAATTATGGATCAATCAGAAAGTGATTAATTTCAAATATTATGTTTATGCATTTTAAATATGTAGTTCAAGATTTTGTAGATGGCATTAAACATGAACATTATTTTCTGTTATTTATTATATTAATAATTCATTTTGTTTTCACACGAAATAACAAACACGTTTAATGCAGTTTTAAAGGTGAAAATGAACTGCTTGACTGAATGTTGAATGCACAAGTTCAGTTTCTCTGCACTGAAGATGCTTTGAAAGGGTTTTAGAATAAATTAAAATACTCCAGTAGCTGAAAATTACATGGGTTTCATTATTTAATACACATTAAATAAATAAATAAAATAAAAATGAAAGTTCCACAGTATTGTAAAGGTGTTTGAACAAGATAACAGATGTGATCCAAGACTGAATGAGGCCAAAAGCAGAATAAGTCTTTGAAGAAGCATTCAACTAAAAAATAACATTATCCAACAACTTTTTGTTTGTCTCTCCCTGCAGTCATGCAGCTGGTGGACGCCGGTGTGTACATCGGCACTGCGGCCGACCTGAACGACAGGCAGGCGTTGGACGCTGCGTCTGTTACTCATGTCGTGTCTGTGGACTCTGTGGATCCCGCGTCGCTGCTCCCTGCTGATGGGAAGCTGTCCAGCAAGTGGATCGACGTTCTAGATGAAGCCGCGTCTGACCTCCTCAGTCACATGGATGCCTGCTTTTTTTTCATTGAGGAGGCGGTTAAAGCGGGTGGGGCAGCACTCGTTCACTGGTGAGGGTCGGAGGTCAAAGGGGAATTACTACACCTTTTCTCCTGCGAATTGTCATTAGATTCTTATTTTCTTTAAATTGAATCAAACACTCCCTACGCTCACATCAGCGAGTACCTGTTTCTCTGTTCTCTGCTCTTATTTTTATTCGCTGCTTTTACACACGTTCCAGCCAGGCGGGTCGGAGTCGCAGTGCCACCATCGTAACGGCATATCTGATGAAGAAATACCAGCTGGGCTTCACCGAGGCCTACAACAAACTGAAAAGTCTCAAACAGGATGTCCAGTGAGTGTCCGTCAGTCTGCCTGCTCTGTTCTCATCGTAGAGATAAAACTTTATTTGGTCACATTCATGTGTCTAATGTCACACGAATGAACAATTGGACCAATATGAGCAACTTTTCTTGTATAAAACTCCAAAAATGTCAAGATTACGGTTACAGATAGGAACTCAGAGGCGTGCCTCTCCTTGTTGTTACAATGAGGGCAAACGGTGAAGTTAATTTTCACCCAACAATGCCAAATTTGCTGCTTTCAGTTGTAAGTTTCCAGATGTGTGATTTCAGGGTGAACAGTGGCTTTGAGGAGCAGTTGCATCTCTATGAAGCCATGCACTGCGAAGTGGACCCATCCAGTCCTTCCTACAAACAGTACAGACTGCAGAAGGTCACAGAGAAATACCCAGGTAGACACAGATGAGAAACTCCTTGCATTTGACGCATATCATCATTTTTATGTTTTGTTTTTTTTCCTCTGATTGTTCATTCTCCCTGATCTGTTTGTTTGAGAAGAGTTACAGCAGGGCGCTACAGAGTTGCCCAGGGAGATTTTTGCATGTGACCCCGCCCACTCCAACTCCTCTGAAATGTCTTACAGATGCAGAAAATGCAGGTAAGTTGACTTCACTCGCTCTCCTTCAACTTACACATAGTTCAATATGCTTTCTTAGTGAAACTGCTGCTGCTAAAGCTGCGTCATGAATGCACAGGCATTTTTGATGTTTCATGTTTATTTCTGCGTCGCCCTCCACTGTCTCCTCTTCAGACGGACTCTGTTTCGCGGCTCCAGTATTCTCAGTCATTCTGTAGGAGAGGGAGCATCAGCCTTCAGTCACAAGAAGCCCAGTAACCTCACAGGTCGGAGTCAGTTCTCACTTCACAATCATTGCCACCAAGCTGGATGTGTCTTTGTTCCTGGTCAAAGTGGGTTTACGTATTAGTTGTAGTACTTTGAAAAAAATGCTTTTTATCCATGTTTCAGGACATTATTGGGTGGACAGGTGAGGTAAAGCAAAGTGATGGACATGTCTCTAACGTGAATTGTGGTGTTTTTCCAGGAGAAGTCCAGTGTACCTCGTACTTCATTGAGCCGGTTCAGTGGATGGAGCCGGCGTTACTTGGAGTGATGAATGGACAGGTAAGGCATCCTTAGAGCCATACACGGGGAAAGAAAAGGGACTTTCATGTCGGAAGCTCTGACTACAGAAACATGTCTACTTCTCATCGGTAAGAAAGGGTTTAGAGGAAAATTGTCCAAAAATATTGAATCATTTTGAGTTATTTATCAGATGTATACTAAGTTAATAGAATAAACATTTTTCTTACCAGAACATACATTTTTTTATTTGACCATAAGTTGCATTGTTTTCCACTCTGAACTTAGTGATGTGTGTAAAATATGCAATAAATATGTGCAAAAAGAATTATCTTTCATGCAGCAGCATAGTAATCTCACAAAGATTACTATACTGTTTATTCAGTGGGTAAAAAACTCCAGTGAGAAGAGACAATTTCTTCTTTTTGCTGAGCAAAAACACATAATCTTTATTGATACCTTTCACACAAAACAACACAACAGAGACAACGTCACAGACAACATAAACAAGATAAAAACATGTATATCTAAAGATTAGAAAAAAAAATGTTAAAATCATTTAATATATAAAGAAATATTCTGGTCACTAATGTCATTTAAATATGAATCAAGCACTTTGTAATTAATATTTAACTTTTTTAAGTCAATTGGAGTATCTGGGAACTTTGAGGAACTTTCTCTTCGCTATTGTAACGAAATGTTACGTATCTTATAAATAAGGTTATTGCAACGGTTTTGAACCACAGGGACATATTTTCTGAAATGTGACTCAGTACTTGTCTGGAGGATAAGTGAGCTCTTGCAGCCCTACGCTCCACCCAGAGCCCTGAGGTCAGCCGGCCAGCTTCTGCTGGCTAAAGCCAGGTTGAAGACTAGAGGTGACAGAGCTTCCTCTGTGCAGCACCCAGACTGAACAGTCTCCCTCTCTCTCAGTCAGTAGGTCAGTTGAAGTCCAGACTGAAAACTCATCTATTTCCCTTCAAAAAAGGGAAGAAAGAAAGAAAGAAAGAAAGAAAGAAAGAAAGAAAGAAGGAAATTAATTGATTTGAGTTTTGCGGAAATTGCTGCAGCTGAAATTAAGTATGTCTGGGTTTTTCTTTGTATTAGCATTTTATGGCCAACTTTACTATTGCATTTTGTTTTCATCAAACGACATTTTATTCCGTATTTTATTTATCTATTTATGATGTAATTATTGTGAAGCACTTTGGTCAGCTGAGGTTGTTGTAAATGTGTAAAATAAACTTTGACTGGCTAATATTCCTTGGACGTCACATAAAAAAACCCACATCGTTTCTGTGTTTGCGCAGCTGCTCTGTCCAAAGTGTCGCTCCAAGCTGGGCTCGTTCAGTTGGTGCGGAGATCAGTGTTCGTGCGGCCGCTGGGTCATGCCCGCCTTCCAGCTGCATCGCAACAGGGTAGACGAGATCCGGCTGCTTCACATCCAGAAATAACACACACGCACACACACGCCTCACTCGGGAGCCAGTCTTAATATGGTTCACATTTTTGTAATGGTCAAAATGAAAAACCCCAAAAATGTAAAAATTTATAAGAGCTATTTTCAGCGAGTAATATCTATGCTGACGTGACTGTAAATGTAATACACCTGTAAATATTGTTTTTAAATTAAGAAGAAAAAGGAGTGGCACTCAGTAAACACATATAGATATTTCTTCAGTTGTGTGAATGAAGCTTTGACTTATTGATGGAACATTTCTCTCTTTACAGCAGCAATGTGATGTAAAGTGTTAAAAGTACAATTTCTGCAGCTTAGCCACTTCTTTTCAAGACTAAAGGAGCATCGTTATCTGAAAATGTCAAAATAAAACACAAAGCATTCTGCTTGTTTGCCAAAAAGTTCATCTCATCCAACCAGAGCTCCTTCTTCCACTTAGTTGCTGTTTGAAGATGCTGTTTGTTTTCTAATAAACCTCTGAGGCCTTAATAGAAGAGATCTATGCTAACGGTAGCTTAGCCAAGGGGCGGCAGAGGACTCTGTTTATCAATTAGGAGGTTTTGGAAGGTAATTATTGCACTAAAACTTTATTTTGCAGCAACACAATAAAATCGGCTAAATACATTTTCATAAATTTAATGTTTTTAGTAGAAAAGTAAAACGATATGTTATCCCAATAAAGTCCATCAAAAGTTTCTGTTTGTCAAAATGAGAAGAAGATATTTTAGATTCAGCTCAAGTCTGTTTTGCTTCAATCCACATTTCATTTCTTTTATGTATAACCAAGTTAAAAGTCAGACGTTTTCTGAAATCAGTGCTGAGTAATTTCTTACTGCTCTCCTGGAGTTGCAAATTTCAAGCATCTTCAGAAGACTTGCATGCAAAGTTACTTTTTTATGTAGAAGATGAAGATGTAGAAGCACTTCCACATATTTTACATCTATATCGAGCATAGTTAGTTCTTGATCTCAATTTTGGCTTTAAGTCCATGAATAAAACACCAACGTTTCTGCCTCGTTTGTTTCCTTTTTAAAATAAACCTGCTTTTTTTCCCGCTTAGCAAAGAATCCACCTTAAGACATTAGCCTATTTCCTGAAAACTTTCAGCCCCAATCTTCTTCTATGAGGAACAGCAGAGCTGTGTTTCTGCTTTCATCTGGCCTGACAAGATGCCTCGTAAAAACTGTTAGGAGAACTCAGCAGCAGATCCATCACAAACACCGACCAAAAGCCCGGCATGTAAAGGCTGAGTAAACATGGTTTGGACTCTGTGGAGGAGCTCCATGCTGTCGGAGACGCTGAAAAAGGACAGGCTCCCTGCTGTGTGGTCCAGGTACACGCCCACCGTGGAGGACGCATGTTTTTACTCCGTCATGTCCGAATACAAAACAGTGTTGCTCCCAAACTCTCTCTGCCTTCCTGTTCTGCTCATCCTCCTGTACGCCACAGCTACTGTAACTCTCCCAGTCCACTTCACCTCCCAGTAACAGCAGCCAGTAAAGCTCTCTGTGCTCAGGGTCTGGGTCCATTCTGTGAATCTGTCAGGAGGAAGAGGACTTATGAATTTGTTGGTGCGCGTGACTTGCTTGTTTCCCAGAGACAGAAGCAGCTTTCTGTGGGCCGTGTTCGGGTTCAGGCTGACCAGACGGGATCGCTGCAGGAAGTCCGTTCTGCTCCTGGGCTCAGCTGGTGACATCACCACGTTCAGCTCTGTCTCCATCGCTGACGTCTTCGTGGTTTCCTCATGAACAAAGCGCTTCAGTTTGCCTCCAGCTTCTGCCACAGCTGCTGTCCGATCCCTAAAGTAACATGGAGGGGCCTCTTTAAATTTGAGCTAATCTGTGGCTTCCCAGCAGCGAGAAGCTGTGGAGGAAGTGGACGTGATCGTCTGTGTGGGACAGCTGCTGGAGCTCCTCTTCTCGCCCTCTGAGCTCAGAGATCTCCGTCTCTGGTCTTGCTTTGTACTCTTTGATCTCTGACTCTCGGCGGCTTTCTGCTGCTTCCTGATCTGCCGCTTCACATCCGAGCTTCTTTTCTTCAACAGGTCGATCAGCTCAGCAAAATTCTCGCTGCTCCTCCTCAGCAGAGGCATTAATAGCCCCCATCTCCTGCTGAAGCTTCTTGATGTCTTCTTCTCTGTCTTTTAATTTTCTGCTGAATCTCCTGGAGGTTCGAGTGTATCTCTGTCTGCTTCTCAGTCCTCTCCAATTCAGCTGAAACTATGTCATCATCTTTCTGATGAGTGCGGCAGAATAACTTCATCTGCTCGTCCTTGTGTTTGGAGCAGATGCTCTTCTTGATCTTTTCAGAGGTATTGCACTCGGTTCTTCCTTTGAAATTCAGATCTTCACGTCCAGAAGAGGAACCAAGCTCAGGTGCAGCTTGACTCTTTCGAAGCAGTTCTATCGCTTCTGCTAGCAGGGTGTTCCTTGTGTTAATTGCATTACAGCAATTAATTAGCACAAAGGTTCATAGTTAAATTAAAGTTACTCCTGGTGTTTCAGCTACATCCTAGATTGACGGTCCATGCAATGATTATGTAGGTAGAGAAAGAAAAGTACTCTGACTTACTTGATGTTTTATCCAATTTGTGTAATAAAACATTTAAAAACGTAAAACGAAGAAGCATCATATTGCTGAAAAACCTTGCTTTATTACAAGGTTGTTGGGTTTTTTTCAGGGCATTTTTTGTACTGTGGCTCCACCTAGTGGAGATGGTAAAATACATGCTTTATATACATCAGCTTCAAACAAATTAAATGTTTCAAGACAGCAGAAGTCCACTTGGCTCGTCGTCCCTCATGGAGTCGCTGTTACCCTTTGCCCATCACAATAACTAATCTGGATTTATGCCGATGACCATTTAACAGAAGCTCCCACAAAATCCAGAATTATCCCATTAACAAGAAGAAGCCTCCAGTAAGCGATGCCTGCCTTGACCAGCATGTCACGTTCATGAAAGGGTTCTGGGCTGTTTTGGGTTTTTCTGCGTTCTTAGTTCTGATTATTTGTTATCACACCTGAAATCCACTAGCTAGTCAGCAATATCTTTGAACTTGGTTCCTGTTGTGTTCTGCTCTGACTTCCTGTGTTGTAAATCTGCTTTTTAAATCATCTTTTTTTATTAAACAATCACATCTACTTGACACCACTGCCTCATCTGCATTTGGGTCCGACTTCATCTCAACGCAATCATGACAGCTTAAACGCATTTGGCAAAACACTTTTAAACGAGGATATAAGTATTACGTTACTTAGAATGGAGTCCACTTGCCAGGTTCTGTCAGAGGGGGTGGGAGAAGCTGGATGACCCAGGTTTCTAAGAGCCAAGATGGACTGGGATGAAGACCAGACTGAAAAAAAGTGTAGGAACTGAGGGTGGATATCAGAGTGATGCAAAATCATTTCTTTTGGTAGGGAAACCTCCTGATACAATTCATCCATTTGCAGCTGCTTCTAGACAAAGCAGTGGGCTTATGTACATATTTGCCAAAAACACTGCCAGCATAACAATACAGAATAATACATGAAACCTTATTACTGAATTGTGAAGCAAACATTGTGGCTGTTTGAACAAGAGCAAGTTTATTCGTAGCAGTCCAATGACATCATTCTTCTATCTTCTACAACAGACAAATCTAAAGTGCTGGGCTAGTGAGTTACAAGTGCATGTAATTGAATTAAAGAAAGTTCACGACTTACTTGTGTTTTATTAGCTGAACTACATCTGTTTACCTGAGCAGATCCTGAAAACGCAGAAGTGTTGAAGATCCACGGCAGTGCTCCCAGTTTTATGATGCTGAATCTCTACAGCAGTGTCAGCAAATAAGCCTGACATTTGACTTATTGTGGCAATAAAATCAAGAGCAGTGATTCAGACACCAGATGTACTTGGAAAGAGAAAATGCAGGTTTTATTTTTTGTCACAAATGGTGTTGAAATACTTGAATCCATCTGTTTTTTTTTGTGGTTTGACTATTAGCCACAGCTTTTAAGGAGGACAAGAATAATCAAATTAACAGCATTTTAAGAATGAGTGTGATAACAAGGAAAGCAATAAAAGCTTCTCCAACATGTCTTCTTTACTATAGCAGACAACACAACTAGACCCACATTAGTGCATTGGAGCGCTTGTGCTTACCAAAGCTCTGCTCTGTAACGCATAAGAATAAGTATTTACCATGAATTTGCAGTGTATTAGTTATATACTTTATGGTTTTGTTATTCTATTTTAACAATTTGTGATTTCTGAAACATTTTTTGAAAATTTGTTAAAAAAAAAAAAAAAAATTCTAAATTTTAGTGATGTACTTGCATGTTTGCACAGCAAGAAACTGCAAGGTTTGAATCCAAGTTGGGGAGTTTGTGTACTTTGTCTTTCTCCCATTATTGAAAATATTCATGTTGGGTCTGCAGGTCTCTAAACTGTTTGTGTGTGTGGATAATTATCTATTCTGTGACAGATTGGTAACCTGTCCACAATACCTGTTTAGCCCTGGAGATCGGTACCTGGGAATTAAAATACATAAATAAACATTGTTGGATGACACTCACCTGCTTTATTACCTAAACCTTTTCAATGGGTTGCTAATACAAACAGGAAACCGAGGCTAAACAATTGATACAGGCTCACCAAAATTAAATAATTCAAATTCAGAAACACCTTATTGATCCCAAAGGGAAATTAAATGTCGTAACTCGTATTAATTCAAGTTTTTCAAAGACTTACTGTCTGTGAAAAAGACAGTAACGGC
Source organism: Girardinus metallicus (assembly GCA_903067095.1). Classification (NCBI taxonomy): domain Eukaryota; kingdom Metazoa; phylum Chordata; class Actinopteri; order Cyprinodontiformes; family Poeciliidae; genus Girardinus; species Girardinus metallicus. The sequence goes on from CAEGAE010002338.1 coordinate 27,713, forward strand.
CGTTATCAGGAAAGATCTCTTGTAGCAGACTGTATTTCAGTGAATTTGAAGAAGCCTCTGACTGAAGACACTCTGTTTTCCCTACATAGTTTCATGAAGAGGAGGGTCAGGGTTGTTCATAATTTTATTGATTTTTATGAACAATCCTTGTTAACATAAGAGGTTGGAAAAAAGTTTTTCCTGATCTGATCTGGAAAAGTGTTCATTCAAAATTCACAGAATTTGGTGTAAACAACATGAAAACCTGAATCCATGCTGCTTTACCTCAGAGGCTCAGGCTGGCAGTGGTGATGTGGAGAATGTTGTCTTTGCACGCTTTGGAGCCCAAAGTACCAATTAAGTATCATTTGAATGGCACAGCCTACGGTTCGAGTCCGTAGACTTAAACCTAGAACTGGGTCCAATGGAGAACCTTTAGGAAATCCACGTCATAAATTTGGAGCCGACACGTCTGTAACAACTATCGCGTCAATGTGAACCAAAATCTTTGAGTAATGTTTCGGACACTTTGTTGAATCTGAGGAGTTAAGACAATTCAGAAGGTCAACGGGAAACGCAGTACTAGCAAGGTAAACTAGTATTTACACACCCTTTAGTAGAGATATTGACTTTGGCTCAGTGGTAGAGTAGTCATCAAGGCTGCAGGGTGCGATTGCAGCTTGTGCTGCTTGGAAAGGCACTTAATGTTAAGTTGCCCACCTTTTGCTGTATAAGTGTGAGTGAATGTGTCTGTAAAGCGTTTTGAGGCAGTTTGACTGCAAATGTGCTATTTAAATTCAATCCTTTACTGTTCTGTCAATAAATTGTTTAAATGTCTTGAAACATGTTTTTATGCTTATAAAGGTTTTGTGCTTGCTCTCTTAAATCCACAGATCCCTCTACAACTGAGTCTGGAATGCTCTTATCTTGTCTATATTTTGGCTTAATCTTTTATAAACAGTCAAAGACTATTTTTATTTAGACTATTTTCTAGAGAAGGCTCTTAAGCTTAAGAGTTTACATTTCTTGTCTCTTTAACTGCCTTTAAAATCGTCCGTCTCCTCTGTTTATGAAGGTTTTTATCTTTGTTTCTTACATGGCACTTTAATTTAAGCTCGGTGTTTGTAGTTGGACGTATTAAGCTTCTGCTACAGTCGACTATACAGCCTTTCATTTATTTAATTGTGCTGCTCAGATAAATCTTATTCAAGTTTCTCCATATTTGCGTCATCTTGTAATTTAAAATGTATTTTAAATAGCTGCTAAAACACACAATGCATACATTTCTATTCATTAGGTATTTGTGCCTCATTTTGTATAAACTAACCTGGCTTGATAATCCTTTTTGGGCAATGAAGTAACTTAAATTTGTAAAATATCAGCAATACAATACAGTGATCCATTAAGGAGTTCCAGGTCTGGTATGTCAAAAGCGAAGGAGTCACATGATGGAGCATGTGAGTCAGGTTTAAACCCCTGACCTTGGTACTCTGGTCTCCATGTGTCGTGGCTCATGGGAACTTTGAATGGGAATTACACTCTAAAAGAAATCTGCTGCTCTTGTTGGGCCAAAGGGGAAAAGTGATTATCACAATTTGTGGTCTCTGGCATTAAAGGAGTTTTTGGCTGACTTGAAAAGAAAAAGTCTTTAAAAGAAGTGCAATTCATGCAGTTTAGTGTGAGAACTCTTTCTCAGCTTTCCACATCACATTTATTTTGTCAGTTTCTTTTGCATTTTCTAGGCAACAGACAGCCGTCCTAATAAATATATTTTCCTCTGAGTGTGATTGAAGTGTGAATTAATACACACCGCCGTCGTCCAAATATTCCAGGCTTTCATGTGATTGCTCGCGTTTATATGCTCAATATTTCTGCATCGTCTCCGTCTCCACAGCAGAAGCCAGCAGCGTTATTTCTATCAGTGCCTTGGCCGTATTCGTCTCTGTCTGAGGTGCTCAAAGTGAAGAAACAGATGTTGCAGCCTGATGTCTGGTTTGCACATTAGCTCTGTCCCCTGTCTCCTTCTCCTCCTCCTCTCATTCATCTCACATGTCCCGTTTCCCTCTCCTCAGTTATTTTTTTCATTCCTGCCCTCTGTGCTCACTACGTTCTCATCCGCTTTGCTGCTTTCTAGTATTTCCTCTCAATCAGCATAGGGTCTCCATGGAAACAAACATTACAACACAACTCAGAGCTTTCGTCCTTAGATTTCTAAAAATGCTGAAAACAATTACAACGCTTAAGTTAGACCAGGGCTTTCCCACATTGTATCCCAGGCAATTATTTGCTAAATTACTCCACAAACGCACACAAAATGGCATCATTTATGCCTTTAGGCCTCAGAAAAATACTACCAAATATAAAAGTTTGTAAGCATCATCACTTTTGCTCGACGTACTTCCTGTCAAATTATGCCTACCACACACATAAAACTCAGCGTCGATAAATTATTCAACGCATTTTGACTAGCTACTAGATTTCTTTGTAGCTGATTAACACTCGTATGAGTTTGAAAAGTGTGGCATGCGTTTGTTTTAACATCCCTTGCTCAGGTAATCCTTAAATAAAATCTAGTGCAACCACTGGACCACAGAGGTCAAACTAGTAAAACAAAATGTCTCAGGACGAATACATATAAGTGCAGCTAAAAAAGTCTCAATCTTATTTATTGAACAGACAGAACCATTAAGAATCCAGCTCTATCACATCCCTGAGATAAGTCAAAATGTGAATTAAATGATGCCAGGGTAATAGCAAAGAGTCAGTTCTGAATAGGATTATGCTGTTTAGATAAAAAATGGAAATCCTTCATATTGTGTGTAGTTATTTGGGTAAAGACTGAAAGTGCACATTGGGAGGAAGTTGATATAACTTTCTAAGCCCCACTGGCACTGACACACACCTGTTTCTAATGCTGAGCTGCATCTGTGGAACAAATCTGTACCAGAATCTGGAGAATCTGCTCCAAGTCTTTTTTTTTTTCTCTAAATAAAAAAACATTAACAAATCAATAGTTTCCCAGTGAGTCCTACCTATCCATCAGAGACCTCATATACTTGTTTTTATTCTCAGTGGTACTTTACAGTCAAAAGCCTTTTATATATATATATATATATATATATAACTTTATTCCGTCAGTGACTGAAATCTTTTTAAAAAAAACAAAACCCAAATAGCTTTTCATCTAAAAGTAATAAAACATGTTTTATGTTTGTATGATGTCTTTGCTTTCTGCCCTAAAGTCGCACTGACTTCACTTTGAGTTGGGAGTTTTTCAGGTCTAGTCTAGTTCATTCCCACACATTTCCTGTGACCTCTGACTTCTAGCTTCCCACTCAACCTTATTTTCCCCTGCCTTGATATATTTTTCATTCTTTTCCTTTCCCCCCACGATTTCTTACTCTAAACCACCTCAGCCACTCTTTGTAATTTTGCACAGTTAAATATAAATGACCTCCGAGTGACTGAGTTCATTTATGACCCGCATATCTTGATCCCCCATCATCTCGTTCCGTTTTTTGCCTCCAACTGTTTTTATTTTACTCTGTCCAAATTTAGCTCAGCGGCACAAAGGGATACACATTTAAACACCACCGCTTTCTTTGTTGTATGCATGTGTGAGTGTGTGCTGTGATGCAGATGTTCTGTTTCTTTGATAGAAAACCTTAAGTTTCTTATAGAGTGTCCAGATGTGCATGTGTGGTCCTGCTGCTCTCATGAGGTGGAGAGTTAATAGTTAAGGGACAGGCAGTTTTACAGAACACACACATGCCCCCATTGCGCTCGGCTCTAGGAGTCTGAATGAGCGTCTTTCTCCTGCATCCTGCTTGGTGGCCATTTACCGCACTCGCTCACTCACTCGCAGACCACCACCAAAACATGAAGCTTACATAACTCTTGATGTCAACTCCTGAGGATTAACAGGGCTTCAGTGGAACATTTCTACAGGAATTCATGTGTTTGTACTTAACATGTGCATGTACGTTAGTCAGCCATTTTGAAGAATTATCTCCCCTCAGTCGGACACAATTTCTTTTCCACATTTCGCCACATCGGAACTACAAAATGTTTTTTGTTGGGATTTCCTGGGATAAACTAACGCAACATAAATGTCATGTTGTAGGAAAATGATTTATGATTTTAAAGGTTTTTTTTTTTTTTTTCCAAATAAAGATCTTAAAAGTGTCCCTTGTATTTGTGTCCCCCTAGTCCTTACGTGGTTGAAGCATCTGCCACCAAAATTACAGCTGGAAGTCTTTTGGGGTATTTCTCTCAGCTTTGGATGTCCTGAAAGAGCATCTGTGAATATTTATATTCAAATTACAGATAATGGGTTTAGGTGACTTTGATTAGGCCATTTTAGCATATTTTGACATAAACTAATCCAATGTAGCCCTATATGCTTACAGTTCCTTTTGTGCTGGAAGGTAAACCTCTAGTCTAGTGAATTATTTTGACTCCACATGTCTGACGCTGCAAAAGGACAATGATGTTATCCATGAAGCAGATATAAACTCCTGCTGCTTCAAACACTTTCTTCTGGTCAATCACTCACATCCTTTTCAGTCCATTTCACATTAAAAGAGGAAGTTAGCCAAGCTGAACCGAGCCAGGCTGGAGGGGCGTGCAAAGCCTGTTTGAATTACAAATGGCTACCCGTCACCCTGTTTGAATCTACATGAAGCTCTAACACATAAATGGCCTCCTCTGTGCCCCGAGCACTCCCAGTCGGACGTACACCAGCATCTGGGCTTATTTTCCACTCTGGGATTCTTCCAGTGGCTCTGCTGCTTCCAGGAAAACTAAATCAGTTCCTAAAAATAATGTCCACAACAGGCAGGACAGGCATGCAGATGACGAACAAAGAAAAAGAAACAGAGAAGGACTTGAAAAGAGCAGATTATTTTTGGTCTTTTCAGACATTTATTATAAATTAACAAAGTAAAAAGTAAAACTTGCAGGTAATCTGTTGTGACTAACCTTGTCGTTACACCGCATTGGCAAAGAAATGGCAAAATTTAACAAATGCTATCTGCGATTTGGGTTTTTAAGGATTCATCAGTTTTTATGTTGGAGTTACACCCTTTATAGGTAACTTCATAAAACTTTATTCAGTCAGTTAAACTGAGAAAGCCAAAGCTCATAAAGAAAAATCCTACCAGATGTTACGGGGCTATATCTAGTCTTTAGGACTGGCTCGTTTCTGCATGAAGGCGGATAGTCAGGCGTAGGAAACCTGCTGCCTTACGGTTTAACTTTAGACCATAACTCTAATTTTGAAGGTTTCCTGCAGGATTTTACAAGCTGCTGCAAAGTGGAAAACCATTTACAGCTAACTTCACAAGGTTATCACTGACAAACCCTTAAACTGTGTAAAAAGCCAGAAAGTAGATAATTTTAGTCAGGGATCAGCTTCTATATGTCCATTCTATGGGTTTGACTACAGAAAAAAAAATCAATCTATTGATTTTTAAAAGTTCCTTAATGCTTTATTCATAACAGTTCTTACTCTTCTTTAAATACACTTCTAAACTTTCTGTAGTAGTTGTGATATCTTGATATTTAAGGGGTCATGCATGCTTAATTTCTCAGTAAGTTTTTAAAGACTGGACGTTTCTGAGTGGCAGATACACAAAGGCTGAGACAAATCATAGGGAGAGCTTGTTTTTTAAAATTCTGAGCAAATGTTGCACTGCTGATTGCAGCAGAGTAATGTCAACTGACTGATCTACAGTCATTAAACAAAACACAGTTGAATCGAATCTTCTGTTAGTAGCTTATTTCTTCTGTCCGCTAAGGCTGACCTCCTGTCAAACTAATAAGCGAAGATGACATCATAATTCATCTGGTGTCCATCATCCCATGCGTACAGCTTTTTGTCTAGTGGGTTGTAGGACACCTGGGAAGTGTGTGTGTACAAGTTTGTGAACGCCAGGCTCGGCACGGTGTGTGTAAGCGTGTGCGTGTCGAAGGCATATGTCACGTTGGCGTAGCGACGCTCCATGCTATCCACTCCATAGAGCACGCCACAAACTAGGAAGGTGTTGCCGTAGCGGCCGCGTCGGAGGCCCGTGCGGAAGGTGTGGATGGGCTGCAGGTCTTTGTGATGGAGCTGGATGAGGAGAATTACTTCCTGGTGGAAACCCTCCGTGTCCAGAGCGGGATAGAGCAGCCAGAGGCCGGACTCATCCACAGCAAACTCCACCTGGAAAATCAAACGGGCTGTAAATTACTGAGGAATAAAAACATGCAGTAAAAAAGGCTAATAACTTGATTTATTAATACATTTTATCTCAATTTTAACAGTTTAGGTCTGCGCCAATAACAGCTAGATTTTTACTTGCCCTGTCGTCTTTAGCATCATTGAACTGCATGTCGCTAAATCTAGTTGAGTGTCGCTTTTTAATCCATTTAGGTTCTTTGGACCAAAAATGATGAATTCACTCTTTTCCCACTTTTCCAAGTTTAAGTTGGAGGCGTTAAGAACTGGAAATTTGAGCCGATATGCCACCCTATGTCATCAGCACACAGATAAGACGATAAGAGGTGCTTTAGGGCTCCATTGTCTGAGCTAGGGAGAGCATATACGTATTTTTATATCTGTGATATAAAGTGGCCCGAAAATCGAGCTGTGAGGAATCCCACATGGAGTCGTTGTTCTGCTACTCATTCAATAAAAACAATGGGATCATGTTATACATTTAGCTTTACATTTTTGAATGAATACTCTGCAAAAAATGAGCAATTCTGTTAATATGTGGTATTTTCCCTCAAGGTTAGTCTATCATACAGTAGAACCTTATACAACTATATGATACTATACTTTTCAATGATCCTGGTTCATCTGACATCAGGTCAGGCTTACTTCAGTCTGTGTCCTGTGAGTTTGCTCCTCCAGGATGGCGTCATGAAGCGTCGTCCAGGCAGACACGTATCTGCGTCTCAGGTCGAATCTGATCACATCCCTGCTAAACGCCCGGTTGTAGAAGAAAGCGCCATTAAACACGACATGGCCCGTTCCGGTGAAATCGTAGGGCAGCTTGTACGAATTACTCGGCTGGCCTGAGCACAAACGGTAAAAACACAATTCAGTAAGTTCATGGCACTTTATAAAATCGTCAATCATTTATAGAAATCAGTCAGAACATGTAAACTAGACATATGTTGCTTAGAGATGACATTCCAAGCATTACAGAAATGTTTCTCCAATTTAAACTTTTACCGTTTATTTCTGCCAATGTTTCTGATTTCACAGATAACCACTTGATAATCTCCTAAAGATTTTATATTTATCAAACACGAATTCAAGAAAAATACAACCATTTTCTCGTTTTTTGCAACTGTATAGGAGAATTAAACATGCTTTCTGTGATCAATCATTAATTATCCATATTAATGATTGATCACATTAATAGGAGCAGAGACAGTAGCACCATGTCAGAGAGAAAGAGGTCAGTGTTACACTTAAATTTTCCTAACAATCAGACAAATAATTAGTGTTGATGTTTTAATTGGTATTTAGCATCTTATGTTAGTAATTAGTAGAATTATTTTGAAATAAGTGTCTATGAAATCGAGTCTTAGAGGTTTTTGGACTTCCAGATACCTGATTTAAAAGTGTCCATGTCTCTAAACTCCAGCAGGCTGTTGCCATAGTGACCGTTAGTCAGGTAGATGACCTTGCCGTGGCCACGGGCGTCTTTCATCCAGGCTCCATCACTGAGACCGTAAGAGGTTTGCTGGGCCGGTTCGGAGATGCTCGCTACTGTGTCCTTACAAACGCCTGGCAGGCAACAAAGAAAAAGAAGAGGGTTTAAAATGTAACGGTTTCAAAATCATAAAAATATTTCATCAGAATGAAACTACAGTATTTTTGTCCTTTACTCTGGCTGTTTTGAGCACAGAGTAGGAGCTCTGTGTTCATCAACACCATCACAAAATCAAAGCTTCAGGTTTAACTCTACCTGGCTTTCTTGTGGCCTTTGGTTGGTCAGCGGGGCTCTCCGTCCAGCTGAGGCGGCTTTTGGGTCTTGGTTGTGGCGTGGTGGGGTTTGCTTCACCGGGTGGACGGATATTGGTATCTGTGGTGTGTGGGGTGGCAGGCGTGGTGGAGGGAAAATCTCCGTTCCTGTTTTGAAGCTTGGGTTTCATTTGTCGCGGAGTTGTAGGGTTGATTTGCTCAGTCACTCTGACGGTTGCAGGAGTTGACTTTGTTGTTTGCTTGCTGGTTGTTGAGGAAGCTTTTGGCTGACGAGTGGATGAAGTGTTTTTCAGGCCCTCGTGGTTTGGCTTCACAGGAAGTGACGGTTCAGGATTTTTGGCAACAGTTGGCAGCTTGTCAATTTTCAGCAAATCCTCTGCAACCTTCGGGATTAAGAATACTAAAAGACAAAGAACAAATTATATGACTGCTTTTGGAAAATGATAGTAGTGCAATTGTACTGTTACACGTACTGTTCTTTCCTCTTCCTTTCTTCTGGTCCTCGTCTTCCTCCTCTTTGAGGCTGTCTTCATCTGCCTTGTAGAAGGTCACTCCTCTAATGAACAAGGTGTTCTTGTCTTTGACAGAAGCTTTAGTTTCTGTCTCATTCTTGCTTGGCTGCTGTTGCACCCGGCCATCTTGCTGTTGGTTCTTCTTTATTTGACTTTCAAAATTCTTCTGCAAGATAAAGTGTGGACTAAACGTTTTTGATTTTTCAGCCACAAAAATAAGACTCTTCACAAAGATGTATGTTACTTAGATTCTGATTTGATTGTCTTTTTTTTTTTTTACCTGCTTTTGGCTGCCGGCAGCTGCTCCAGGTCGCTCTGACTCACTGGTTTTCTTTTTCTTCAGCTGAACCTTCTTGTCTTTGTCCTTATTTTTCTCCTTTATGCGCTCTTTCTCTTTTGTTCTGTCAGTGAAATTCCTTGTAAAAACCTGGGGTGTGCAAACAAATTCACTGAAAACGTGAATCTTAATTTAAAGGATTCCACAATTTCTGAACATCTCAAGTTGTCAGGCAGTTTGCTCCAAAACTGAGGAGCATCAAAACAAAAATACTGAATCACTTTCTTTAATTCTGGACTTGGAAGCACTGAGTCAGCGCGTCTCTGGTGATCTTAGCGATCTACAAGCTTCATGTTTGGCAAGTTATTCAGAAATTTAGTATGTCTCAGCACCCATCAGTGCTTTATTGAAAATTTGCAACATTTTAAAGTCAATCTTTTTAAAAACAGGGAGGCGGTGCCATAATTTAACGACTGGTGTAATATCATCCATTTCCCTATTATTTAAACCATGATGGTAAACTAACTGAGTAAGAGACTTTATATGGTTGTTAAAGTTTAACTAATAGCAGGCTGAGAACAGACCCTTGAGGAACTTATTTTGGCACGCCCAGATTTTTACTTGCCAAATTGGATTTGAACCTGTTTAGCACATTATCAGATATTTTCACCCTTAGTTCCTGTTTACCAATCTGTATTTTTTTTTTAAACAACAGAGTCAAATGAAGCGACTGAAATGCAGAAGTTTTAAACCCATCACTATTAAGATGTACATCATTCAAAACATTTAAAATGCTGCATGCAGCCTGACTCAAAAGAACTCAAGACTTCCCTCGTCCCCTGCTACACTTCCAATGATTGGAGATGATTCAGCCATCCAGGCAGATTGTGTTAGGGCGATTGTAGATAAAAACAAAAAAAAAAAGGTCATTTTTAATAATAAAGAGTGAAATTTATTCACAAACTGCATTTTCGAAGCTCTAAACCAAAGATGTCAGATTGGAACTGGGGTCTGTTATTATTATTTATTCATCTAGATTCGATTTCTTTAAGAGATTTGATCAAAGCTTGTGGAAAATAACCAGATTGAAGATAAATGATTTAATATCTGCATTATTTCAGGGCCAGCACAGCTTGAAACTTATTTTAAAACCTGGTGGGCATCGTATCAAGGCAGTTCTGGATTTTAGGTCATGAACTGTTTCTGCCAAAAGGTATTTCAATGAGCTTTTTCAACCCTTTTAGATGCTGTAATGGTTCTGGAGGAATCATAGGAAACTTTATGGAGATTCCACGGTCGGAGACGTGGAATCTGACCGCTTGCTCTCAAAAGCATTAATATGCTAAATCATAAAACTGACTAAGACATGTAAGAAAACAATTATGTGATCCTGGTTTAGCAATTTTGGTTTCCAAGCCAAAAGTTGCTGATTTATACCTATTAAAAATTAATTAGTCATTTAAATGAAAGTCCTTTGAACCAGCTCTACAAATACAATCTTCTGCAAATTCTAAAGCTAGATAGAAATGACAAAAATCATTGTTGTAAATATATGTGATATGCTCTGCTTTATACATAAATATATTAAATACAATTGCTCAACTATTTATTTGTTGCTCTGCTATTTTATATATATATATAT
>CAEGAE010002339.1:0-10689 GCA_903067095.1 Girardinus metallicus
ATATATATATATATATATATATATATATAGAATTCACAACAGAAAGTCATTAAGGAGCACTTAAGAAACAGTTACAATTCTGTGCTGAAAGCTTACAAGTTTCTTCTGTTCTTGTTTTTGTGGCACGCTTAAATGTTCCAGATAATCAAACCAATTTTTGTATCAAAGATAACCAGACTGTAGCTATATATAAACTGCATGTATTTTTATAGTTCTTGCTAAACAGCTATAACTGGCTCTTCTCCACTCAGCCATGGCCACGTTTGCAGACCCTCCATATTTTTTGGAACCACCTCAGGGGTGGACCAAGCCCGGTATTGCATGCAAGTGATTTGATTGGCAACAGAGTGCATTTGTCGAATGGTCTGTGGATTTATGTCACTGTGTGAGCGAAAGTGGATCTTGCAGAAGCTTATATCCAGCTTACAACCTGCAACAAACAAATATGCCAAGAGATTTCGGAGAAGCTGTCCATCCAAGGATACATGTACAAAATGACAACATTGGAGCATCGAACACAGCTCCTTAATGCTCACGGTCCATCCACATTCTCACATTCCCTCTCCTGTTCCTGTCATTCTCAGGCCCATGTAGTGAGGAACAAACCACGAATGGAGACACACCCAACTGGGCTAAAACCAAACCAGACATCAATCGATTAGAGTAAGACCTGACATAGGAAAAGGGGCTTTTGAGTGTTCTCACACCAGCCCTGTTTAGTGTGCTTTAATCAAAGTCTAGTTCGTTTACTTTCAAAGTCCGGTTTGTTTGGGAAGCTGTGAATGCACAATCAAATTCTGCTGTGGACCAAAAGAGCAAACTCTGGTCTGCCTACAAATCTAGGTATTGTTTTGGTTGATGTGAACTCTGAAATGGTTCGAATGCCAAAGGGATATCAACTAGACCGCTCCAAAAGTAGGAAGGGACTATAGTGCAGAGAATTCTGGGGAAATATAACTGAAACAAAAGCGAGAGTTTAACGTAGAAGAAATGGCTCATGATTTTTTGCCACAGACAAACGTGACATCCTACGACCACTAACATCTGACAAAACACTATTTTTGTTTTGAAGAAGGAATTTGTACTCATGTCTTCTTCAGTGCTTTTCGTGTTCTTTCCTTCAGTGCTTCTTGGTGCAGCACTGAAGGAAACTTGTTACAGGTTTCTAAAAGTGTTTGGTTTGTTTGACATGGTGTATAGTGAAAGAGAACCACAGCAGCTGAAAATGTAACAAATCTTGAAATTCTGATCCCCAGTTGAACTAAGTCTACTGGACTTTGAATTGTGAAAACACCCTTAGGGTCCCTCTCCAACCAGCTGGCTCAAAATGTTAAAGTATCTCCTCAACATATCGCCACGTTTTGCCTGGACCTGGTAATGAACCACTCATCTGATTCAGGTGTGTTGGACCTGGGAAAGATCTGAAATATGCCAGACACCAGCTATTGATGTCTGAGCAGTACCAGCTCTGATTTAAGCACTTATAGTCATGGTTGTCTCATGACTGCCCTACTTTATAGATTCTACCAGGAGTAGAGCTTGTGGCCTACCCAGAATACACTGGGAAACAACAATTTTCCTTCTGTTCTGGGAACATCTTAGGATTGCCCTGGAGAGAATTCAAGAATGTCAATCAAAGACTTAGCTTCTGAATGGGTTAACTCTGTGACTCAACTTCCGCTGGATGGATGGACAGATGAATGAACGAAAAGACTCTTGAAATCACAGATAGGCAGACAGATAGATGAAATAAATTAAAAGGGTGCCATGAAGTGATGAAACTTATTTTCATGTCAAACACACAGTTGCACTCCATGGATGAAACTGGATGAAATCTTTGTGATCTTATTAATTCAAAAGCTCCTGAATGAGCCAAAGGACAATTTTTTTTATCACCAAAGGACCAAGTTGAACCGACTCAACCAGCTATACACACACATGCCAGCTTGGTGTTCAGAATATAAATCAAAGATTTATCATTCTATTTGATTTCATCCATCAGCCATTGGGATATTATTAAGAGCTATCAAAGGACCCCAATTGAAACCTTTTTGCTCCATGAGAAATGCCCTTTCCTCCATCATCCATTCTGTCTTGCTTGAGGGAATTACAGAAAAAAATGAATTTCATTAAAAAAAAGAGGGGGTTAGAATATTATTAACACAAAGTGGGGCTGATTAAACTTTAATCTTCAGCCAACAGTGTTCAGCCTCTCTTGAAAAGTGGTTTCAACAGGTCTTAATCCCCCAGCGGCTGACCAAACAAACCCCTCAATTGAAATGACACCAGGAGAAGGAGCAAGAGGAGTTATTGACTCCTTCCTTGCGCCGTCCTCGGATATCAAAGCTGCTGACTTTATTTGGAATCGATAGTGTAGCTTTCTTCATCTTTGTGTTTGGAATCATGATGATTTGATGGGGTAATTACAGTGTTACTCTGACAGATCGGATCCAGTCAGTCCGCTCATTAAGCCGGTGTTAATGTTCTCATCAGAACTCATCAATCCATTATTTATGTCTCAAAAGGAAAACAAAAGTGCAGTGCAGGCTGGATTTTAAAGCTCCAAATCCACTCGGCTTGCTTTGCTTCTGACTGTTGCACCTCCTTTTCTTATCTTATTCTGCTTTTCTCTCCTTCATTATTATTTACTTTCTTCTGTATTATCAAACTCTGTCTCGTCCTTTATGCATTCCAAATTTCTTGTCTCCCTCCGTCTTTATATTACCAACCTATTTTTTTTCCCCATCTGTCTCCACCTTTTGTCTTCCTTGCCCTCCATTTGTTTCTTTCATTACCACTTATGCTTGTTATCCCTAAAATGAAAGAGCTACTTGGAAAAGAGGTACCCTTTCTACTTGTATTAATTAATAAGGAAATGTTTGTTGTATGGTAAATTTGAAGAACTCCAACTATGTTTCAAGTTTTAGAACAGTAAAAAACATCCAACCTTCAAAACAACAGGGGTAAAACACACTTTTCACATTTAAAAAATGTTTCACTTTAACAAGGAAAGCACACAATTTACAGCCGAATATTATCAAATTTTAAATTTTGATAATTACTGTGTTACGGGTAGTACACATTCATCCATCCATCCATTTTCTAACACCTTTGTCCCTTAGCGGGGTCGGGAGGGTTGCTGGTGCCTATCTCCACCTAACGTTCCGGGTGAGAGGTGGGGTCACCCTGGACAGGTCGCCAGTCTGTCGCAGGGCAACACAGAGACAGAGAGGACAGACAACCATACACACACACACACACACACACACACACCCCCTCACACCTAGGGAGAATTTAGAGAGACCAATTAACCTAAGCAGCTAATACACATCGGGAGATTTTTGCTAAATGCATCTATCCAATTATGCTAGCAGAGGGCGTTGTCTACCACAGGAATTGTTAATCTTGTGAGAAATCGGTCTGTTGCTGTTTTCCTTATAATGACGAGATTGCAGCTCATATATTTTAACATAAAAACATCTCCCACTCTGAACGATGTTTCCACATCAAACGGCTCTACAACACAATGGAAGAAGATCCAATGCAAAATCGCAGAACAAGACGAAGAAAAAGAAGAGCAACTATTCCATTCTATTCAGCTTTGATGTTTCTAAATAGTGCAGATTAAAAATGATCGTTTTCTTTCTTTTTTTTTTCACAGATTATGACTTTTGTTTACAAGACTTTTTGCTCTCCTGTTCACTTTAACTGGCCAACTGGATTTAAAATAAATTAACTTTTCTGTAGCCAAAATAAAATTTAACTGATGTTTTAGCTAGCTATGATTAGCTCAGTTAGCTGATACCTTATCTCTTTGTTGTACCATTTTGTTTTCATGCGGTTCAGCATATGATACTGTATATGAAACACACAAATATTGTAGCCAGGGTCAGTGTTCATTCCATGCTCTGCAAAAAAGTCTTTTTATCAAATACCTTAAAGGAATCCCAGAGTTTGTATTATAAAGTTTCCTTTCCTGGCAACTTGTTGCCATAGATACCCCCAAAGTCTGCCTCTGATTGGTTGTCCAATTCCTGGTGACAACTCCTCACCTTTGGCACCAACATGTTGTACTGTGACTGAAGACAGACAGAACTCAAGAATTTTTTTGTTCCTGTTTAGCCCGTAACAAGTACTGCATAATTTATAGAAATTAAATGTCTACTTTAAACAAGAAATCTAAGTGTAAGAACCCTTTTATATTTGGGATTTATCATTATTTACTGATGCATTTTCTAAAAGCTGACCAATTTGCTTATTTTTATTAAAATATTTCTTGTTTACTTTGTTGCTGACCATGTAAAAGTAAAGCTAAAAAAACACATTGAAATTTCTAATTACAATTTATTTTAAAAACAAACATTTTGTGACTGCAGATACTTCCAATTTGCCTTGTGGTAAAACTTTTATATGTCACCACGGTTTCCTGGTGTCACATAAAACCTGTCGATTTCTGCGTGTTACGTTTACATCAAGCATTGAGAAAGTATTTTAAATGTGTAGATGAATAGGGGGCACAAGTAAAGCCATCAGAATTTACTTGTGCCCCCATCAGGCTAAGCATTGCATATTTTTTAAGGCTCTTTAAAATGCTTGCATTTTTTAAGACTTTATAGTTGGTGTTCAGGTATCAGTCTTCCAATCTTTTAATAACACTTAATTATCAAGTGATATTTTCAAATTTCCTGTCAACTTTAAATATTTTTAATTCAAAAACATGACAGGTGACAAGATGAATGACCGACCTAGTGCCCAACCACCGGGCTTAGCAAGTTTTCTGGGGGAAATCTTGAACACTATTTTAGAGAAACCAAACTGATTTCAAGAGCACACCTAGGTGGGCCCCACATGGGCCCTGCATTGGCCCTACATGGGCCCTATGTGGGTTTGCCCGTGTAGGGCCCATGTAGGTGTGCTGGCTGAGTGATGGCAGAACTTGAAAAATTAAGTTCTTTTGTTTCCTCACTAGGAAAGGATTTAGTATAAATCACGTTTCTGATCATTTCTAATTAGAAACTGTGTCCGCATGTGGATTACAGTGCAAGTATTGCAATGAAAGGCACTATCTCTTTGTTAGTGTAGAGATGATCTGACCCATTTTTTCTATTTAAAATAATTCTTAGTAAGAATGCCCAAAATCTCAAACCCAGCCCTTAGTTGGGTAAGGCATCAAAGACAAGTTCCTTTCATAACCTAGATGTGACAAAGGTGACATAAAACTGTGAAATTTCTCTGCTCCTTTGTTTCTTTTCTTCAATCTCTTCACTCCAGCACCAGAACCAGCACACTTTCAGAACAGAGGAGCGTCTGAAGCCACACAACAGAATTTGAATTCATGGAGGGATTTATGGGCTGCAAGGCTTGTACGGTAATTCTGTTAACAAAAGGTATCCTTAGATGGAATTAAATATTTATCTGGCTTATGAATAACAATTGGTGAGCGAAGGGAGCGGCAGTGTTTACTTTTTCGGGGTTGGTGGGGAAGAAGGCTGGTTCTCTTCAGGATGCTGCATTGGGTAGCTGATTGCAGAGAGGAGTGGAGAGAACGGGACAAGCTGGGTCTGCTGGCGTCCATTACGCGCCGCTCAGGGCTGAGTCTTAGCCTCGGTTTGGATTCAGTAAGAAACGGAGAAGGCAGATCTCTGCATGATGTCTGACCTGAAGTGCAGGCTCCTGCTGATTGTTTGTGAAGCAGAAGCTGTGGGGAAGCCAACTGCAACCAGTTTAGTATGATGCCACCCATTTGATCTGTATTAGGAGTCGCATGACCTAATGTCACATTGAGGGCCATTGCATTAAAGAAACTCATGTGGTTGCTTGCATAAGCAGACTCTCCTGTGCACAGAAGTTTCAACAACATTCATCACTAAATTTGAAAGAAGCGAAAGAAAGGATCATTTCTTTCGGATTCAGTTCAATGAGGTTTTCTTGGAGTCAGCATTTCTGTATAGTTCAGGCCCAAACTTGGATTGGGCCACTGCAGCAGCATTGCTCTTTTCCTTTGCACTCATTCAATTCAATTCAATTAATTCAATTCAATTTAATTCAATTCAATTCAGTTCAATTCAATTCAATTCAATTCAAAGTTCCCAAAGGAGAATTAAATATCATAAATGATTTTATATAAGTAACTTCAAAGACGTTTTGTGGATGATGGTGAGGATACCTTACAACGAGTCAGAAATGCCTCTGACTGAAAACCGTTGCTTTTATGATATGCTAACAGCTCAGTTTCCATATAGCAAAGTTGATATTCCAGATTAACATGCTGTAGGTGGCACAATCAGTTGTTTGCAAGCACAGTTAAGCCACCTCATTTATATTTGCAGCTGGTCTTTAATTTTAGAAAACCAGACAGGGAGATATTAGAGTAGGGGATATAAGCCTCAAAGAAGTGAGAGCAAAAATCCTCTCCAAAACCAGAGGGAACAATTGTCCACACATGGAACACCTCAACCATGGACATTAAGAACGAAAGTCTACAAACAAATCAGAACTACTGCTACATCCTACCACCATAAGAAATTCTATGAATTAAAACAATTTTGTTGTAGATTTGCTGAAATGTTTGCGATTGTATTGTTGATGTCAGAGCTTCTGACAAGCTTCAGTTTTCATGCAGACATTTGATTCTAGAAAACCTTGACTGAAAGAAGAAATGACTGCAGATGAAGCCAATGAATGGTTGATGACCAGGGCTTTTCAAAACTTGCAGAGCCCAGGAGTTGATTCAGGCTTTTGATTCAAGCTTTTGATTCAGGCGTGTTGGAGCAGGGAAGCATCCAAAAGTTGCAACACAAGTCACACACAAGGACTGGAGTTACAATACACAGGTCTACTTTATCATTAAAGAAGATGTTGTTATAATTTGATGAAGCAGACCAGTAGACTGGTCTAGTAGACTTTATTGCCCCTCTGGGGATAAGTAAAGTTTTTGGAACTGAATTGAATCTGGTCCAGACTGAAAAGATGTTTCTGGTTTCTTTGAAGCTGATTCTGTGAGAGCACACCAACTCAGGTAGGCATCAGCTGTAATAAAACTGATAAAAGAAAATAAAATGTATTTTTAGTTACAACTCCCTCGAGGTGTGAGAGTCTATGTTGGCATTTTTTTAAAATGATCTTCACATTAACTGAAATTCAAACCCTTGTCACTGGTTGCATAATCAAAAATCTTTTGAATTGGCAATATTTTCAATATTTTCACATTTGCACCCCATAACTGGCCTCCGCCAGAAAAAAAGGATTAAATAAATTTCTGTGTGATGTGATTATTTTAATTTTATGATAGCAGATTTGAGGGCTGGCTGGTTCACATTGTGTTGAGGGATGAACAAACTGAAAAAAAAAAAAAACATTATTCAGTATTCTTCCCCTTTTTTGATTTTTTTTTTGTTTTCATCCTAAATCAGACTGTTTGCTGACCACATGCAATGATTATTATGCTCCTTAAAATAAAAATACATATACTCTTATTAGGTTCCAAAAGCCGATGAGGTTCCCTGCTTTACTGAGCCGAGCTGGCAGAGGCTGGAAACACTGGTTAAGCAAATTGGTATTTAACTGGAAACTTGCTGGCCTCCGAGCTCTGCATTATTCATCACCTAGACAAGAAAGTAGCGCTTCATACATCCCTACAGCAGCAGCAGGAGCAGCAGCTTCCAGAGCTGAGCTTGAAACAGGGGAGAGAGAAGGCGGACAGATATATAGGGCAGAGAAATAAAGCAGCTCTGTCCACAAGGAGCCAATCCCCAAACCACTGTGCACGCACCCCTCATATGCACCCATCCATCCAGCCTCCTCACACACACCAATTATCGGTTTCTCTGTCAGTTTGTTTCTGTCCGTTTGTTGCATCTGAAAGGAACTGCGGGGAAGACAAGTTTGCTTCTTTTTCTTTTTATCAAATTGGTCCAGCAGCCCAATTCTCTGCTTTTCATCCAGACTGTTTAGCATTTTCTCCCTGATGTGTTGGTGTTTGGGACCTGAAACAACAAATCCAGAATAAAACCAACTGAAGACATTTCTTATGGATGTGTACCGTTTTATTTATTGCATTGCTGCCGGTGAAATGTTTTCAACCAAATCAATGTTTTTTATGTCATGCATTCAATGCAACTTTTTTTTTTCGTTAACATTTATCTAGTGAGCAGGCAATGAATTAAAGTCTCTATATGGCACACTGTGTTTTGCTTGCCAATCAAATGAGTCAAATGAGCATGCATGAAATGTATTTTTGCAGCTCAGAAATGAGCAAAAATGATTAAACTAGCTTTAGATTATGACTACACTGCAAAAAACACAAGATCTTACCAAGTATTTTTTTGTCTAGTTACTAGAAAGAATATCTTATTACACTTAAAATATGACCAAACTAAAGTGCAAGCAATGTTTACGCAAGAAATAGGAGCTTGATTTAAGTCAATAATTATTTAATATTCATGAAAAATTGTCTAGTTCCACTAGCAGATTATTTCACTTATGCACAAAATATTTTGTGATAAGTGAAATAATCTACCAGTGGAACACAAACGTCTTAATCAATTTTAAGGAGTTATTAAGTATTTGTGATATTAATGGTGCATATTATATGTTCTTGCGGCCTCCAGGCTAAGAAGAGGCCCTTAGCAGTCCCACTGTGACATAAAATACCTTATGTGGGCTTTGCTTATTATATTAGATTGAATTTGTATTGTTCAATCTCCTGTCATGACAAGCCAATACAAACTGGTGCACAAGTAATTTGTATAAGGAAAAAATACATCCTTTTCAAAAGATTTTGCAAGTAAAAAGCTGAAAAGTGTGCAGAGCATTACACTGTTCCCCCTAAATAAAATCAAATGGAGCGGCTGACTGCCTTCAGAGACATAAAAAATAAATAGTAAA
This sequence comes from Girardinus metallicus, assembly GCA_903067095.1. Classification (NCBI taxonomy): domain Eukaryota; kingdom Metazoa; phylum Chordata; class Actinopteri; order Cyprinodontiformes; family Poeciliidae; genus Girardinus; species Girardinus metallicus. The sequence goes on from CAEGAE010002339.1 coordinate 8,887, forward strand.
ATTAGTCAGAAAACGTGAACATGAAAACCAAGGAACTTATGGGATTTTTTAAGGACAGAATCTTTGAGCATAGTTGTGCAATACCGAATTTTGGCACTTTCTAAGAAAATAGTGGTAACAAGCTTCTGAAGTCCAATTTTCGACTTAGCCACAAGATATAGAGAGCACACAGCGATCATAGAAAAGACTGTTCTGGTTGTACGGAACCAAAGTTGAACTACATGGCCTTCAGATCATTCTGTGAACAAAAAAAAAAAAAATAATCTGAAAATAGATGGACAGATGTGGAAGAAAACCAGTTAGAGATTCACCTTTTAGCAGAACAACAATCCTAGCACCATGGCTGAAATGGTTTGGATCAAGACATGTTCATGTGACAGAGAAGCCTAGTCAAAGTTCTACATCTGTCAAAAGACGTGATGCTCTCCGTCCAACCTGGCTGAGCTTGAACTGTTTGGCAAAGAAGACAGAGCAAAACCTTCAGTTAGATATTAAAGACTGAGTAACGCGGATGAAAACAAATGGCCAGGGTTGGAATACTTTTGCAAAGCGTTGCGGCGGCGGGCGGAAACACTGAATGCAGCTGAAATTTGTGCTGTTTTCGTTAATGCTGCAGCTGTAGCGCTCCGTTCTGGCTGTTTTCTGCACCACTCTCATTCCCCTGCATCAATACATTTCATTTCATTAAAATTGTACTGTAACTAAACGCCGAAGTTTAGCCGGTGTCCGTCCGTGGAAACGGGGCTTCATGTTGCAGCAGCTCCTCGTTTCGGGCATCCTGTCAGTTTTTGAAATGCATTATTGATGAGACATGACTGGAGAAGGCCGAACCCAGCGCCTCTCTTTGAACATATTTCTTCGTATTAACTTGAAATTCATGTTATATCTTTTTACTTTTTTTTCCCCTTTTCTTAGCGAAAATGCACGTTTGGACTGGCTCTGCTGCATGGATGTTTCCCTTCATGAAACATGTTTATTGGAGTCATTTCAACCAGGCCTGATGTGTGGAGTTAAAACGGCTTGATTACCTCAGTAAACACGTGGTGAGTGGACCGGGCTCTTCCGCAGCTGCGTGCTGTCCCGTCATGTGTGGGAATATTTCCGCGCTGACTGGCAGACGCTCAGCGCGCTGATTCCGACCTCCAGGCCCGCGGGCTGTGATTAACTCCCGCTGCCGAATCTTATTTTGGCTATTGATGCGGGGACGGAGAAGCATCAGCGCTGCTGTTAAATAATTCCTGCACATGCGGAGGGTGAGAAGGAGAAGGAGAGGATATCCAAAGAGAGCAGAGTTTGTATTTCAATATAAATGTCACTGTAGATTCAAGGGGGGGGAAAAGCTCACAGTGTTGGGTAAACCATTCACCTGCGGCTCGCAATTTTAAACCATTTAAACTCCATTATGTTTTCTTCTCTTGAACGAACATGTTTGTGCATTTTAAATATTAATATTTGTTGAATTGCTATTACATGTTAGACAGATATTGCGATGCAAAAATAGTAAAAAAAAAAAAAAAAAATACTAATAAAAAGCCAAGAACCTTAGAAACCACCTCGCACTATATCAATCAGTACACGTCAAATTAATGGGTCGCAAAAGTGCTTTCACCCATCCCGCCATTTTCTCGTCTGCAGCTGAAACACCTGTCTCCAAACCTCCTGCACGTGCGCCTTTCAGTGGCATATTGTGTTCAAGTCTGTATATGTGAACCCTTTTTCTTAGCTTAAAATAAAATAATAATAATAATAATAATAATAATAATAATAATAATAATAATAATAATAATAATAATAATAATAATA
>CAEGAE010002340.1:0-13562 GCA_903067095.1 Girardinus metallicus
GACTGTGGGAGGAAGCCGGAGAACCCGGAGAGAACCCACCATGCACAGGGAGAACATGCAAACTCCATGCAGAAAGACCCCGGGCCGGGAATCGAACCCAGAACCTTCTTGCTGCAAGGCAACAGCTCTACCAACTGCGCCACTGTGCAGCCCCATAGAGCTCTACTTCCAGCAAAACAGTGTCATTTCTATCATTTACAGCCTCTTTTGATTAATACAAAAAGTGGCATTTCATAAATGCTAATACATGTTTTTATTACAGTATAATGATGTGATTTTCTTTTGTCAGACTCACTTTTTAAAACACAACAAGCTTCTGAGTCGCCTCAGATTCTAGAACACTAGCTCTATTTGGAAAAGCACAGATCAGGATGATATTCTGATCTTAAATGTGTTTTCATTGGCTGGAAGCAGAAAATCAGAATTAACAGACGAAGGCTTGAAAACAGTTTGTGGAATTAATCTATATTGTGTGTGAACCGACTTACTGACTAAATGAACCTTTCAATTATATTATTCCAGTTTAATGGAGATGATCGTATCGAATGACTCAGATTTGCAGCAGTGAACCTCCATCCTTCACAGGTTGATGAGCTACTTTACTAACTAAAGCAAAACAAAAATCATACAATACATCATAAACACCACAAACAACATTTGTACAAAAAGACTTTAATTGTCAAACTATAAAAATTCTGTAACAAAGTCCATCCTTGACCTCTTTTCCCCTCCAATTTCTGCCCTTTTTGATGGCTAAACATGTTAAGTCAAACTAATTATTTCCTCTCTTCTGGACATTGTTTCCCATTAGAATCCACTCAAATCCATACTTGACATTCCAACCTTGGTGTGTTGTGTGACAATCTGAAAACCCAAGCGAATAAAAAAAGACAAAAAAGAAAAGTCTAAAAACCCAGAAAGGACGGCCTTTGTCAGCATCACCGTCCTGACATACACAGTATGTGACTGCTTCCTGTAGCATGCGCCTGGAAGCTACAAGCAGAGATGCACCAATCAGAATGCAGAGACAGATTTCATTTGTTGTTCAAGGAAGGTATAATGTTAGGAGCATTATTCATATATTCATATTCATAGATATTTTTCCCCAAACTGGCACACCTTTAACATCAACACTGATTCAATTCAATGGCACCAATTCCCAACACATCACCTCAAGTGCTTTGAGTCTGTCTGTGTGATTGGACTGAATTGACTTTTTTTGTTTGTTTTTCCAAATCAAGTCAACATTTGACCAATGCAAACAATGCATTGTTTGCATTGGAGTGTAGATGAACACTCCAGGTGGAGTGTTCATCTACACTCCTCTACATCCAGGAGTGTAGATGAACTTACCTCCTGGATGAACGCTACCTGTTCATCCAGGAGGAGTGTTCATCTACAGGTAGCGTAGATGAACAGCCGACTGGTTTGAATTGTTGACTGTTCAGCTTTTCCTCATGCTGAGTATGGGCTCATCTACTGACAGCTGCTCAACACATTTCAGGAAAAAATACCCTGAAAGTTTTGACAAGGGTATGAATAATTTTAGGTTTACCTACAAGAAACAGAATTGAAATATGTTTTTCTCGTTTTTCTGCCATGAGCAGTCATTAAGAATGTCACACAGAGAACAGCTCCTAGAAAACAGGGTTTTCACATTTAGCATGTTTTTGCATCTCATACCAAAAACTAGCAATAAAACAACCATCTGTGTCTTTTCTTCAGTGAATGCAGATCTTTACCTGATCGCTGAGATTTCCAAAAGCTTGCTAACATTTCCAAAGCCAGCATGTTCTGCAACATGAGCAGAAACACTGCTTTACTAGTGCAGCCTTTCTGTTATCTGCTCAAACTGCCGGCTCCTTCTTAAAGTTGGCAGTAATTTAAAACATAAGAGACAGATCGAGTCTTCTCTCAGTAACTACATCCACAACAAAGAGCATCAACGAAACCTGGTAGTGCTTAGCATGGTTCAATCCCTGATCAGGGTTAAAGAAAAAAAAGCAGGATTTCTGAGTGTGACGGCAGGTTACTGCTCATATCTGCTGATTCCTCAGTGCATCTCTATTTGCAAATCTTCCATACATGAATAAAAGGGCATGATTAACCAAGACTGCCGCATAATGAAGAGTCAAAACTTTAGAGACTTAAGTGAACCCAGTCCAACCCACCCCACCCCACACTTCCCAAGGACACTTCATCAAAGTTCGTCATGTTTCTTTGTTAAATCTTCACCATAATTGGTCGCCTGGCTGCCCACAAACATGTTCCAATTGGCCAGAATTTCCTTCTTGGTGATTTTCTCGTCCTGTTGAGTGATTACAGCATTTCATCCAACATGGGTTGATTGGTAGGTGATTAAGGGAAGCAGGAGAAAGGAGGGATGAAGAACAGAGAGAGAGAGAGAGAGAGATGATTAATAATGGATTCAATTAACCAATTATACATCGCTGTGCTGCCAGCAGAGGTGGAACCGAGTCAGTCTAATGTCTGGAGTCAGATTGAGTCAAAGTCCTAAACAAAATGTTACTTTATAACCAGTCGCTTTACTCAACATGTAACTTAATCACAGTAATGAGTTCTAGAAACTGAACATTTTTAAAATAGATGTTTAGTTTTTTTAGATCAACCACCAAGAGAAACCAAACTAAAAGAAAATCTGAGCAGATGTTGAGTTTTACAGTAAATATTAACTAAAAACGAAACGGATAAATAAAGAGGAAAATAATCCATAACCAAAATAAACCCACTTGATTTCTTTACAAAATTATAGTACAAAAAGAATCAACTGCAACAGTATAAAACAGCGTGGACAACATTTTATGAGCAACAGGTCATTCAAATTATTTCTACAACTGTAGGAAATTACACTTTCTGATTAAGTTGATCTTAGATGGTTCTGGCTTAAAGCAAAGAAACTAAACGTAAACCGACTAAATGATTCAGTTTTAATAATGTTACCACGTAACTTTGGTCTTGTAAAGTTAGCATCTTTCAGAGTGTGATTTAACAACTCATTTGCCATCTTTCTAACTTGATATGAGAGAAAACCTGCAACATTTTGACTCCATGATTAAACTAGAGAATAAAATCTGTCATTTTAACAACATTAACTGTACAGTTATGCTGGATGGTCTTTGGTGGAAAGGTAAAAAGTCTTCTCTGATTTTATCAAGTCATGTAATTAATTCATGTCGTAGAAATATTAATCTGGCATCATGTAATCACAGCCAGACAGATCAAACAGGAAGTAGAACAATGCTTTAAAGGATCCTTTGATTCCTTGGTCTGTTTGGGTTGACACAGAAGTGAACTGTGCAGTGGAACATTTTATGCGCACACTTAGGGGATGAATGCACTGTTTCTAAGCAACCATGCATCTACCTTGTTTGTGTCGGTCTCGTGGATCAGATGCTTGGCCTCGTTGTCAGCATGGTCCACCTCTCCTGGTAGAACCCACTGGGCCACTTCGTTAGCATCCAGGTAGCCGTCCTGCAGCATGAACAAAGACGAACTTTATTTTATCTGGCTGGACAGAACTGGACCAAAATCATCAGCAGCAGCAGCAGCAGAACAGGAGACGGGTAGCAGTGAGTAACCAGTACCGACCGGGGCAAAAACTGGCACCGACTGGTTTGTTCCTCATCAAAAGATCCACAGAAAAACTCAAATTTAAAGGGACAGTGTTATGTATTTTCCAGGCACATTGTGCTATGAAATTATGCCATCAAATAACGACATTGTCTCCTTTTATTAAAGGCTTTTTTTTTTTTTTTTTTCAAACTCCAACTTCTTTTAAGTCATATTTGATTAAATTGGGCCGCTGTCTCTTTAAAAACTCCTGCTCTTTCTGAAACTCCACCTTCAGGAAGTCATCACAACATGGCTCCTCTATTACCTTGTTAACAACCTTTTTACCATCACTGCACTGAGAATGAGCTATAATGAGCTCTGCAGATCCATGGTTCCAGCAGGTGTTTGCTAATTGCTGCTGGCTAGTCTGAAGGAGCTGAGTGGGAGAGTGGTGGGTGCGAGCTGCTATGTGAGGAGGAAGCTTGGAAGAAGGAGCTGGGCCTTGAAGGCAGCACTCTGTCCATCAAGGCATTATGCACAGCTGAAGGGTGATAGTTTGGACACACTATCACCATGGTGATGCCAGAGCTATAGTGGTTGAGATCAAAGCAAATCCATGTGTTAGAATGGCCTACTCAAAGTTCTGACCTAAAGCTGCTGAACAACAATTTAACATTTCACTGGAGACTTTTGTACAAAAATATATCACAAACCATTTTCTATCATTCTTCCACGTTATAATTATACATGACTGTGTTGGCCTGCGACATCAAATCCTGAGAAAATACAGAAACGTTTTAAGACATGATAAAATGTTACAGGTATGAGCAGCTCCCACCTTGTTGACGTCTCTGAACTCTCCAAAGTGTTTCCTCTCAGTCTGGACCCAGTCAGGCTCCGACTCGCCGTCCTCCGGTGTGTACATGTCACCTGGTGAGGGCAGACATGATGAACACCGGCTGGTTCCAGAGGTCACTGGTCAGACTGGAAACACGGCTGACCTACCAATATACTCGTAGAGGTTGATCTTTCCGTCACCGTCCTTATCGATGTCCTCCATCGTTTCCTGTAGAGAGAACAAAGTGATTTACTGAGTTTCATTTAAAGGGCCAGTATTGTGTGTTTTCAGGCACATAGTGCCACATTATAGCACAATCAAGTTACTATGTTACCTTCAGTTGTTACGAAAATGCTGTTTATGTCAAATATGACCTAAAAGAAATATGACTGTGCAATTTAATGCCTTCAATTTGGGCCTCTGTCTCTTTAAGAACGCTTGCTCTGACGTTTCCCTTTGGCCACAACAATATTTCTTTTTCAAGCCTTTAACATTGTTCTTAGAAGCAGTGCACTCAGAAGTAGGTCTCAGCACATCCACAGTTCCACCAGGTGTTTGCTAATTGCTGCTGGCTAGTCTGTAGGAGCTCAGTGGGGAGTTGCAGGGGAAAGCTCTCAGGAGAAGCTTCATCCTAAAAGGTGAAAGGTCCCCCCTAACATTTTGCACAGCTGAATGGTTGCCATGGAGATCAAAAAGGATTTCTCAAGCAGGCATGAAATAATTAAAACAACATTTAAGGTATGTTTTTGATGAGGGAATAACATTGTAACATGATGTAAAGCTCAAAAGTAGCGGCCCCCATTATTTTACACTGATAAATTAAAAAAAATGTTCTTGAATGTTTGCAGTCATTTGTACAACTGATGGGGCCATTATGTCACAGCATACATTACTGCATACACCAGTCATAACATGACCAACTGAATAAAACCGTCTGAACTATTTTTTCCACTCGTTACATCACAGCCTGATCTCCACTGGCCCCTTCAGGTCGGCTCATGTTTCTGGCTCCACAGTCACAAGCAGATCAATTGAATTTTCTTATCAAATTCTACTGGGCAAAACCAGGTGTTACTCTTCAGAGACCGGCCTGTTGCCATGGTGTCAGGACTGAACTCTACCTGCACCACTACGTCCTTCATGTAGTCGAACTCCTCAGGATGCAGGAAGGCAGTAAACTCCTCGCGAGTGGCGATGCCATCACGGTTTTTGTCGGCCGCCTTGAAGCGTCTGTCGTCCCGGGCCAGCATGGACTTATACGTGTCTTTGTCCTCAATGTCACTGAACTCCTCACCTGGACAGAAAGCGGCCCGATTCTACAAACTCTGTTCAGTCCCGACTATCAGCGAGTAACTACCAAAGCTGATCATTGTTGTTAGACGAGACTGAGAGAAGTAGGAAGCTCAAGTTACCCAGGTAGTAGCCGTAGGTGGTGTTCTTGTACTCTTCCCAGGAGATCTTGTCGTCCCGGTTCTCGTCGTAGTCCTTCCAGTGCTTGTTGACGTTCTCCTCGATGTACCTCCTCTGCCTGTGTTTGATCCACTGGTGCAGCTCTGGGTGGGTGACGTAGCCGTCCTTGTCCGTGTCAATCCGGTCCACGATCTTCCTGTAGAGACGAAGTCAGAGGAGACGAGACTCACAGTTACTCACTGGAAACAGAAACACAGATTCTGTTGACAAACATGTTTATTTCTGAAAGTCTATAATATTTTATTGAATTCATTTCTTACACAGAACAATTTCACAGAAATTCTTCTTAACATTAGACTGAGCCGAAATAATATTTTAGTCTGCAGATGATGTTGCTGTGATTGTCTAAATATGGAGCTTTTGAAGTGATTAAAAACTTGAATAGTAATCTTATTCAACTCTTTAAAAAAATTAATCCATGTCATTTGGATGATGGCGGCAACTGTGGTGGGAGTTTGTCCCCAAATCGATGGGTTGCCAGTTCGATTCCCACTCCGTCTGCCTCTGTCCAGATTGGACAAGACACTTCACCCGCCTGGCCTGCTGGTGGCGCCAGTGCATGGCAGCTGTGGCTCCTATCCAGTAGCTGATCAGTGTGTGACTGTAGAGTGAAGCATTTTGGAGTCTGGACTTGATAAAGCGCTATACAATTACAGGATATTTATTATTTTTTTCAAATAAAAAAGGCAAAATTACTGGGTTTTGTTTTACCTGCTCAAAAATAGCATCATTAAGAAAAGAAGAAAACCGTCAAAATAATGAAGCAAAATGAGGAACTGGATCTCTCCAACTTACCTCACCATGTCAGCACTTTAGATTTTGTCCTGGAATTTCCATCCAAGACCAAAACAACCTTATAATAATTACTCTCCATTTTCAGTTAGAAGTGAAAAGGCCAGTAAAATGACCCGAGTGTTTTATGTCCAGTGATGCTGTGAACCTTCAGACTAAAGGGCTGATCAATCATATTCATAGTAACCTTAAGCTTTTATGTGTCACCAAATGATAAAAGAAAGCTAAACAACACCAGTCACAACTAAATTAAGGCAGAAAGTAAATACTTTGATCTTACTGATTAATGATCGTTTTTCTACAGAACCAGGACTGTCAGAACCTACGCCAGTCGGTCTTTGCTCTCCTCAGGGGTCAGCTGGTCGAATGTTTTGGCTTCCTCTTTGCCCAGGAAGGCCTCATGGTCGTACTGGTAGTTCTGACTGTCATCGTGGACGTGGTCGCTCAGACCGGCCTGGTGATGGACCCGCTTCTCCTGAGCCGGGACGGCAAGAGCAGCGGCAGCCAGCAAGTACAGATACGGCAGTGAACTCAGCAGCATCATGGCCGATTTCTGATGACTGAGGTATGAAGAAAGAGAAAAACAAAGAAAATGTGGCAAAACAAATTTCTGAGAAGGACATGACGCATGGCTGAATATTCCTACATCTACAGGTCGACTCGGTCTACACCACGTTTTGTGTCAGGTATCTGGAACATACCAGGTCGAAATATGATCCGAACACAAGCCAACACAACAAGCAACTTTTTACAGCATTTTATTTCATAAAAACAAGGAAAAATATTCAACTCCACACCAATCCAGGAAGCTCTAGAACCAACCTGAAGCTTTCATTTGAGTCATGTTTTCCTTTAGGGCCTCATCAATGAGAGAACGTCTGGTTCTCTATACACCACTTCATTTTCCGGAAGTTTTCACACAGGTTTCTGTTTATAGCTCAGTTAAAGTTCAAACACAGCATTAAGGCAGCTAGCCTCACCTTTGACCTTACAAAAATACCCTTGTAGGTCTGTTGGGGTTAGTATCAAGATATACCCAAGCACTGCTGGTCAGCTGGCAGAAAAGAAAAAAAAAGGCTGCTTGCACTTTTTCCTGACTGATAAATTCAGCAGTTTAGAGATAATATGATTAAAAACACAAAGAGCCACGACAGGAGCTGCAGTCATCACTGATGAAGGAATCATTTTAAATGTACAGCTGGCACCGTGTCTGTCAGGCCAGAACACATTTCACTAATTAGATAATATTAGCGTGTTACAAACATTTTTGGGCACAATGCATAAAAATTCATTATATTCTGACTAATAACCACTAGAAAAATGCTACCAAATTTAGCATATTCCTGCTTATATTCCAAAGAACACTGTAAATGTTATTTATCTATAAATTATAACATATTGGTTCACTTATAACAGCTGCACAGTGGCGCAGTCGGTAGCTCTGTTGCCTTGCAGCAAGAAGGTTCTGGGTTTGATTCCCGGCCCGGGGTCTTTCTGCATGGAGTTTGCATACTCTCCCTGTGCATGGTGGGTTCTCTCCAGGTACTCCGGCTTCCTCCCAAAGTCCAAAAACATGACTGATAGGTTAATTGGTCTCTCTAAATTCTCCCTTGGTGTGAGTGTATGTGTGCATGGTTGTCCATTTCTGTGTTGCCCTGTGACAGATTGGCGACCTGTCCAGGGTGTACCGGGGTGTACACCCTGTTCTGGGTGTGGCGACTGTGGCTCTGTGGGAAGAGTAGTTGTCTTGTGATCGGGTGAATGACACTAGTGTAAAGCGCTTTGAATGGTCAAAAATGATCGGATAAAGCGCTATATAAGTTCTGTCCATTTCCATTTACCCCGCCTCTCGCCCGAAACATTTACTGGAGATAGGCCCGACCCACAAGGGTGTACAGAAAATGGATTGATGGATGGGTTCACTTATAAGCCTTTCAACTTCTAGACTATAAAAGTCTAGAAGTTGAAAGAAGCAGTGCTTCTCTTTAGACCAGTGTTTCCCAGCCCTGGTCCTCGAGGCACACTGCTCTGCATGTTTTAGATATGTCTCTGCTTTAATACGCCTGATTCAGCTGACTGCAGTTCAGCAAACACTTGTCAATTACAATCACCCGTGCTAAAGCAAAGTAACACCTAAAACATGCAGGGCAGTGAGCCTGAGGACCAGGGTTGGGAAACACTGCTTTAGACAAAGCCACTAAAATAACTACCACTGCCATGAATATATTTTCTTTATGATAATCCTGGATCTATACAAAACTGTACAAATTGAAGAAAAGTAGCAACATTTTTTTCTCTTCTACATTTCACTAACACATTTGTGCAAATACTGTTAAACCGTCATGGTTTTCATGGCCAACGCCTGAAAGAGCCCATGAGCCCCTGTTTTACCACCATGACATGATGGCGTGTTAACATGCTCAGTTTGATTTTCACTAAATCTGTCAATTTTGGCCTGAAATTCTTCCTTATCCCAAGGACACTTCATTGTCACATTATTGTGTTTAGATGAAGCCCTTTCCTGACAACCCTTCCAAACAGGACATACTTGTCCATTCTTCTGATTTTAACACCACAGGCATCAGCATCAACACTGAGGCCTACACAGTTAGCTCAGGTTGAACAACCTTAGAAAAAAAAAAAAAAAAAACTGCAGCTATTCTGGAAATTTCCAGGCATAGTTGATCTTTGCCACCATCAGTTGGTGGGCTTGGAACTGCTTCTTATGATTATCATTGAACATCTGCATCTTTCTGACAGGCAAACTGCCAGAAGTCCAGTTTGTATAAAAGATGTTCAGACTTGCTGATCAGTTAATCAATGCATTTGATCAACCAAGGCTAAAAACATGAACACAGAGAAAGTTCCAGTAGACGGACAGAAAACACCTTGAGCCATTTTTAAAACACTTGTTGGCTCCTGGCAGGTGAAGGGTCAGCACACCCTGACAGCAGAAAGTCTCTGTTTCCTGAAAGCCTCAAATTATCATCATTGAAAACATTCTTGCTTCCTGCGTGCACTGTGTGTAGGGTACCAACGGAACCATAACGTCTTTGACTAGATGTGGAGGTAAGCTAACAATAAGCTAACAGTAAGCTGGAGTATCTGCAACAAAGTTTAAAAGCTCACCAGCTCTCTGGCAGCAGAACGGTCCTCCTCCCACAGCACAGCGCTCAGAACAGAGGTCCGCGTTGGCATTTTGCTTCTTTAAATAACAAAGAAAAAGGGGCGGGACTTCTTTTGTGGCTAACCAATTACCGACGCCTTGAAGAAAATCCAAACCAATAGAAAGTGGCACATAGCGGGAAAGTATTTCTTGATAGATTCTTATTGGCTGGATACCGCCACGTTGTCACGCGCCCCGCGTCAGAGTAACTCTTCCCAATTTGTGCATCCTTCACTTCCCGCCGCAGAACCTTCTGCAGGCGGTGTCCCGGTAGGCTGGGCTTAACAGGACCAGGAATACTTTTCATTTTAAACAGGCAGAATGGTGTGCAACTATGTTAACTTCAGTGAAAACAAAAAAAAAAAGCTATGTATATAAAAAAATGACTGAAACGAAATTTTACTCAGTAATTAAATTCCTTGAAATTGGGCCTCTGTTGGTTTAAAAACTCCGGGTCTTTCTGAAACTCCACCTTTAAGAAGTCATCACAACATCACTCCTCTACTAAGCCTTGAACAACGTTTTTACCAGCACTGCACTGAGAAGTAGCTCCTATAATGAGCTCAGCATTTCCACAGGTCCACCAGGTGTTTGCTAATTGCTGCTGGCTAGTCTGAAGGACCTTAGTAGGGCAGTCATAGGGCAGGGCTGCTCTGTGAGGTGGAAGCTCAGAGGTTTGGAAACTGCAGCTTTGAGGAGCTGCGCCTCAAAGGCGGGGCTAAGTCCACCCAGGTGTTTTGCACAGCTGGGTGCAGTCTGGCTTTCTAATCACCGATAGATTTCCGCTGATGTTTCTCCACCTCCCTTTCTGAGAGTTCAGCACCTTTTCCCCATCATTACACAAACTTAAGTTCTGAACTTGTTTTGGATGCTTTTTTGAATGGATTATTTGAGTTGTTAACACCTTTAGAACTATGTATACTATGAAAAATTGTGACGAGTTTAATTGTTAACTAATTTGACTGTAAACTGTGTGACACAACTGGTTACTGACTGCAGACATAGTGAATGATTCTGTTTGTTTCTGCTCTTTATTGTCCATTACTAAAATAATTTTGTTCTTTCCATTCTTGGAAATTGTGTGTACATTTCTCTATTCAAAGACCTTTTATCTTGGAACAAAATTCAGGAGTTTTCATTGGAATGATACCACAATTCTAAAAACTGAAATAAATGCTCGATGTATAATAGAGATGATAAATGTTAAACTTTTTATACTGTTTTCCTAAAGTAACTTCATTGATAATAATCAGGAAACACAGTGTTAATTAAAATGGCATTTATTTGTCACAATACAAGGACAGAATGTTTTATAGACAACAGTTATTAGAACCAGCTAAAATAATTACAAGATCTCAGATCACCAGTGTAAGTAGTTAGACTTGTTGTTTAAAAGGACGTCATCACAGGGATTCTGTGTAATACTGACTGACAACAAACAGGCACTGCTGTCATCACTAACACCATGCTGCACATCAGCCTGCCCACACGCAGCAAAACCTGACCCAAACTCACCGTGTGGAATAAATATAAGACATTACATTAACTGGCATATAGTTTATGGATGACTGCTATATAACCAATAAACATGTACTCACGTATGTAACTGGATATTATTCTAATTTAACTGTAGTAACAAAATTAACTGTAGCTACACTTTAAATGAAGCCGTTCACATTCATAACACGCGCTTCATTAAACATTCAGGGACACAACAGAACATCAGTTCAGCTGTGAAACGGTTCTGCTCCAAATTCTCAGCTTTAACTCAGCAGGGACCAGAGCTGTGCTGTCTCTGTGCCCTGTGTCCAGGAAAAACTCTTTACGTTTCCTCTGAGCTCTATAATGAGTGGGGGAAACTTGCTCTAGTGTGCCTCTTGTGGCCACTACAGGAAAAACAAACGTCTGCAGTGGAGTGGTCACCGCATGGCTTGTGCTGTTTGGGGAGATTGTCCGTCATGTAAGCTACAGATATCACACCTGAACCACCTTTTTCCTTTTTCTGCTGATATAAGAATTATCAGGCAGAGCATTTCTCTGGACACATGTAGATTATGCGCAGATAAGCCACAACAAGAAGCTTGTCTTATTGAACTTGCACTGTTAACCATTGTAATCAAAACAAACCAAAAAAAGTAGAGAATTTTTAAACAAGGCAACTCAGCCTTCTAATATGCTTAGAAAAGTTTGAATCTGTTGGCTCATTTGGATATTTGTGACATCTTGATTAAATATGAACACAGTTTACTCTTAAGGTTTGATGTAAGAAATATTAAATGAAAAACTGGTCAAGGGAAACATAAATTTATTAATATGGGCATATTAAAGCAGCCTAAGACACTGTTGTAGTGTGTTAGGATTCAGGTTTGCCTACAATCAGGCTGAACAGAGTCATTCCCAGACAGGACAGCGTTAAACCACATGCACTCTGCTGGTTTGCTTTTCAAAGTCAGGGTTCTGCATTCAGGATCATATTCAGCCTTTCTTCTAACACACTAAATACTTTGGTTCTTCATGCTTAGGACGGGGACAGCCTTATTATCATGCAGCTACAATATCATCTAGGGCTTGGACTCTGTTACAGGATCGCACACATCCTTATTTAAATATTTGCAGACATTCTGCAGCGTCTTCCTGTAGAACGGACGCTGTTCTTTAGACCAGGTGAAGATCAGATCCAGAACCCGAAAACTGACGACACAGAATGGTCACGGAGTAAATGGTGAAAGGGAGACGAATTTGTTTTATGAACTGCTAGCGCTGCATGCCAATTAAAAGGATGTGAAACAGCCGCGTGGTGGAAAACATGTTCATGTGCTTCAACACTGCCTGGCAGAGGTGGCCAATAAGCTGAGCAGTTTACTTTGTATTTCTGGGGAACAGCTAAGGGGCTTGCTGGGGGGTCTACCGTGACTTCATCCAGTCTGCTTACAGCCTGATCAGTCTCTGTGGGCCAACATGAACCCAGCTGAATGACATAAAGAATATCTTAGCTGATTTATTTTAGGGAAGCATCTTCATTCTGAAAATGGATCCTCTGGTCCAAACTCTGCATGGCTTACTGGCTCTGTCTACATGGCTCCACGAGTAAAAGGATGTAGTTATCTGTAATATCTAAGGAAAATTGCAGTTTTAAATGTTATGAACCCAATAGGTTCTGGATGCTTAAACAGAAAATTTGTAGGAAACATGTTCTCTGTGCTTATCACGACAGCCAGATTCCCTAACTCTGTCCTATCTAGGTTCCGTTTCGGTTCCTTCAGGCGCGGCCTTTATTTGTTCTGAGCCAGGATGTCATTAAAGATGTTGAGGAAGATGTGGACGTGGTACTCCTTAAAGACGAGAGCAGGACGGAAACGGATGGACTGGTCCCCACATCCTCCCAGGAGCATGCCTGTTGGCGACAAACACGGTTACTGTCACTGTGGCAGAACGGCTCCTGTCCTTTACACAACATAAATGTAAAAACACGCTTTAGAAAAAAAAAAAAAAAAAAAAAAAAGTACCTTTGTCTCTGGCCTGCAACAGCAGTCTGTCTCGCGTGGCAGCGTCCCGCACATCAATGGCACAGAACGTCCCCTGTCCTCGAGCTCGGCTCAGCAGGCCGGGGTACTGAGCCTGCGGGGGGGGGGGGGGGGGGGGGGGGGGGGGGGGCTTTCAAAAACAACAACTATAAAAAAAAAAAAAAAAAAAAACAAACCACCCCCGCCCCCTCGTTTTTTT
>CAEGAE010002341.1:0-38385 GCA_903067095.1 Girardinus metallicus
TGTAATAGAGCTTCTGGGGGACAGGCGCTGGGGGCGTGTCCCATAGTGAGATACCGAAACGAATGTTGAAAGAGAACCAGAAGTTCTGCTGTGTATAAAGTCCTAATGGATAAAAACAGAGTTTGGCTGAAAGACGTGTTGTGTTGGAACACTGTGCTTACTCTTTGGGTCTTACTGATTGTTTTGGGCTGAGATGCAATCTGGAGCCGTCCAGAACAACCACACTTTCTATTTCTGGTTGAGAACTCACTGAACCCACTCCCCTCACTGGAACTCTTCTGTTTCAGCGCAGAGATACAAAACAACTCTTTCAGTTTAGGCCAGAAATATTCATACCCCTGGAAGACTATGGATTAAAGTAACCTTTTAATTCTAACAACACTTCTGACTGGAAGTAACGGTAATGTTGTGTAGTGGCCCAGTCAGAGTCCCAACTTCAACCTGATGTATTTTTTGTGGAGCAAGCAAAAGATTATGATGCTTCATATTTATTTTCTTTCACTGATCATTGAAAAGGGTTTAATCATTTTGGCCACACCTTTTTTGAAAGTGGTATATAAGGTAGTTCTTTTTTTTTTTTTTTTAAATTAAGAGTCCTATATTGTTTTACCATCTATTCAGAGATGTCTGACTCAGGTCCAAGCAGAAACAATCTTTTTGGTTAAAAAAGTAAAAATTATTTTGAATTGCAAATCTAAATCTGCCTTGGATGTAAATGATTTTGGGTTAACTGTATATACGAATAAAAAATAATCCAGCACACAGTGCAGGCCTAATCATAACTTATACACATTTTACAAAATGCAAAAAGCAGATCAAATAACTTCACAATTCATAACTCCAGTCTGGTGTGGGCTAGGACTGGTGGAGGAAAGCTGAGCTTACATGAATCCAAGACAAATAGGTGGACCTATTAGGTGGAAACACAGTTCATATCCCAAAACTCACAGCTGTCTTATGGAAAAACTGCAACTAAAAAGCACAGCTTTGTTTATGCACATCATGGGTTGTTTTAGTCAATGGATTATGGAGCCCAATGGACACTCTTAACCACACAGACCAAACAGAAACATGTTTTTCAAAGTGTTTAAACACTTATTAGGCACACACTGTACCTTAGGGAGTTATGGACGCACAGCCAACAAGGATTACGGCTTACCATGCTGAAGAATTGATGTTTGTTTAGTAGCAGTTGTCTGACTGGTCTCTGCTCTAGTCCACACAGTGTTGTTGCATCAAGTCAGTTCTGTAACAGCAAACATGCAAACCAAATAAAACTGCAGATTTAGATGAATACAAGGAAGAATTTGCAATTTGCAATCCTCAATGCAAATTGAGGATTGTATGCAAAGAATGGGAACTGAAAACTCACCATTTATTTTAAGAATGTCAGAGTGTAAGCGCAGATGCACAAAATGAGTGGTCCAATAAGTGATAAAGTGCTACAAGTTTGGAATAAATGCTTCACAGTGGTGATGTAATTTGGAAAAACTATTTAATGTATTGTCCTGCCACAAACCAGCATGATTCAGATGCTGTATCTGAATGACTAAACACATACTGGAAAGCTTCAGCTCAGTGAGACTGGTTGAGCGGCCAGTCTTTCCTCTGCCTACATCTGAAGCCAAATGATTGAAACAAAGTAGGTTTTGATTTCTACAAAGTGTCACGTCTACAAATTGCTTATTTCTAAGAGAAATAAGCAATTTTTAATAAAACTAGAATTTAAGCCGCCTTTACATTAAAAGTGAAATTCCCTCGCCAGGATGACGTTAGGCCAGGGTTGACATGGGTGTAAAATAGGTTCAAGAAGGAAAGACATGGCTGCACTTAGGAAGGAAATGGGGAAACATCTGATTAACCCACAGACTAAATTTGAAATAAAAAATACAACATGCCTAATTGTATGTAGAACAAACCTAGCTTTTACATTTATGAATTACTGACATTCTGTTATAAAGAATAGTGGCACATATGGCTCTTGTAATTGTGTATGTGTGCACTGGCTACTTTCATTTTAGCCTCATAAATAGAAAACTGCACAGCTTGAAGACCAAAAAGTAAAACTCTACAATCAAACTCTCTCTTTCTTGGCCAGCCTTCCTCTTCAAAAATCTTTTCCTCAGCCAACTTATAAAGCCAAATGCTGAGGTAATTTTTTTTTGGAGTTCCCCAGTAGTTCCAGCAACAATTAGTTTAGCAAGGAACCAGTCAGCAAAAAAAAAACACAGGGGTGACGTAACAAACAGATGCTTTGGCCATGTTTTTTCAGACTGGTGGTCCAAGTTAGAGGTTATACAAGCTCTCCCACTGACAGCAACTCTGCAACAAGAACAAGTCCAGCATCTTCTTCGCAATCCAACAATAATTAATAGACATTTTTAGTTTTAGACCCAAGGTGAGGCTCAAAGCCAAACTTCATGTTTCTGTGCAACAAGATCGAAGGACATAAGCTCCAAGGTTTGAGCAGCAAAAGGAAGAATCATCAGCTTTCAACTGCAACAAGATCCATTTTCATTTTTCTTTAATTAAATATCTTTTTAATAAAGTAAAGCAAAAAAGTATTTACACATTTTCAATTAAACTGTAATCAATGGGTTGGATAATTACAAGCACCTTCTGCCAGCTGAGGAGAGAAAAATATAAATACAGGGAAAAACTGAAGCTTCATTTCAGAGGAGAGGGGTTACATTAGCATCTTTTCTTTGAAAAACAGGAAAAACTAGCCATCTTGTATTTACAGAGCTCTCCTGAAATTCCACTCATGGAAGCAACAAAAGGCCTTAGAATTTGCAGTTAAACTTTTTTTTTTTTTTTAAAAGTCCTATCTCAAAGTGATTTTGTTTTCTCTGTAAGCTTTATTCAAGTTTTATCTGATATTTTTCTTTTTAAAATCCGATGACAAGCTCTGGAGGGGATTGCAGCTGCAAACCGGCTCTTTCTCAGTCCATAGGTTTGTTTCTGAAGCGAAGGAAACGAGCCAGGCGGCTGCATCGGCAGGTCGGGATGCAGGTTCAGCGGGTTGTTGCAGGAAGCATCGTCATCCTCCCGCCACCAGAGGCGCAATAGAGTCCATCGAATCTTTCCTCAATGATAATGTCCCGTGTCAAGCCTAATGTTCAGAACCGTTGCTCGTGTCTGAAATGTGCCAGACGTCCCTCGCCGCTTCTCTTTGTAGTTTTGTTATTTTATTATAAAAAAAAAAAAAAAGAAACACTCGATTCATTCAGCCAACACTGGAAATAACAAAAAGCTACTCATCTACATAAGCCCACCATGCAGATCGGACGCACTGAGTAGCTGCGGCCGGCCTACATGATAAAAGATGAATTCATCAAAAATATAGATGGGATCAACATTTTGCTTTTCTCTTTAAACGCTTATTAGGCAAATACGATTTGAATAGTGTTGCTGTGTTGAGGAGAAAGCCATTCGCAAAAAAAAGCTCAAACATCACTGCAGCATCTTCAACAGCTTGTAACAATCATCTCTTATATATCCTCTCTATTTAATCCTGTAGTTTTCTTATCAGAAAAAAAGACATTCTGTTGCTGGGGAAATTACAAGAAACCCCAAAAAGAAAAAAAAAAGAAACAAAATAAAATGACCGAATGTTCGATCCATAATACAATCTCTCCCATTTGAAGAATCTTTTTCTCTTTTTTTCGGTTTATGCAGAAGGTTTTGCCCCATCAGGCGCTTCTGATTCGTCCACGAAACGTTCCCCGCCCTTCCAAGGAGCCTCCAGGTTCCCTGAAACATTCTTAGCTATTATCAGATTCATCCTCCGCTTCCCGGAGCCATGTGAAGAAGGCAGTGACGGACTTGAGGGCCACGCCCTTGCCCTGCTGCTCGGCGGGGTCTTTGCTCGACTCCCACTTGTAGAAGGCTTCCTCTTTAATCACGTCCTCGTCGTAAAGGGTGTCGAAGAACATCCGAAGCAAATCTGATGGAGGGTAGACATAAAACGTCAGAACCAAAACGTTGCAGGCGTAACTTTACATTTAGAACTGGGAACAAATATTGGATGCAAAAACATTCATGGCCTTGAACTTTTTAGCATTTAGTCAGAAGACAACCACAAATTTATGTGAAGTCAAGTCATGCATAAATGACATAGAAGTAAAGAAATACAAATCAAGAGTCACAAACTGGTTAACTCTTAAGCTGCAGAAATCCACAGCTCAGGTGATAAGGAGGATTAGGCATTTACTCCATAAATCTGGTAAACAGAAAACTGGTTATCCTCACTCTGAAAGGTGGTGTTAGTGTCATGCTTAGAGGGCAGAGTTGATGGGAAAACATGAAACCACTGAAGAATCTATGACAAGACTTGTTCTAAGATGCTTTTAAATGAGCTTGAAGTATTTTGCAAATGATAGGCATCCAAGTTTTGACTCGGGGTGATACAAAATATAAAGTTCTGTCACCAGTTTTAGATTTTTATTTGTGGGGGGGGGGAAAAAAGTATGTTTTACATTCCACTCTGCAATTTTGCACAATTTAATGAATCCTTATAAAATCTATTGAGGTTTGTGGCTGTATTGAGACACAATGTCGAAAAATTAAAGGGTTAGGAGTACCTTTGTAAGAATAAGAGGTAATGAAAGATAATTTGAGAAGCTTACTGGCAGGCTGCTCCATCTGCACCATCAGGGCCTGCAGGCCGTAGAGAGCCTGCAGCTCCCTCTGTTCGTCCTTCAGGTACCTCTGCAGCAGCTTGGCCCTCTGCTTGATTACTTCACCATCCACTTTGTATGGGTTCTCACCTGACAGGGAAACAAGCTCAGGGGTCGGCTTGGAGGGAATTTAAACTCATTGGCCTGTTTAGAACAGTTCAGTACTCACAGATAATGGCTGACTGACAGACGCAGGTCATCAGTGTCCGGACAAACATGCTGGACGACATTTGTTGCTCATCTAGGTTGGCCTACAAAGAGAAATAAATATTCATCCACAGATAAGTCAGCAGAGTCACAGTGACTCTGCTGACTTAAAATAAAGAAACGTGTTCAAAAAACTAACGTGGAAAATGAATATTTTGGTGTCCCTTCAGGATGAGGGCTCTTTTCTCTACAGCACATTCAAATGTGCCCGCATTTCCACTACTCTCTTTAAAAACCAGAGAAGATTAGAACTGAAATCAAGATGATGCTGGACACGAACCTCGATCCAGTCAAAGATCCTCTCATTGTCCGCCTTGTCCTGAAGCAGTCTGTCCAGCTGCTTGGTCAGCTCTGCTGAGCTCATCTCCTTCCTGCTCTTCTCCGACTCTTCGCCCAGAGTGAACTCAACGTTCTGCAGAAAGAGGAATGTTATGGTCAGCATGCGCTGTCAGGGTTACAGAGGAGTTCGCTTCATGACTCCGGTAGATCACAGTGGAAACATTGCGAGCTGAAACCACAGACATTAGTCACATAAAATGGTGGAGTTAATAACTCAATGTTTATGTATGTTACTATGAGGAGCTTGAAGGTAAGAGCTAAGACTTACACAGAAATAACAAATTATCTATTTATATAACCTGATAAGATCCTCAGATCTTCTAAATTATTCAGTTACTTTATTATTGAAGCAGTAAATAACAAAGCTGTTCCGGAAAAAAAAAAGAAAAAAGAAGAAATCAAATCACAAAAGACCATACAAGCAGTTCGTGGCTACATGCTATCAAGAAATGCACCATTTAGGTTTTTATCAGCTGATACCAATTTTCTCTGAAGTCTGATGATGATGCACTGATCAGACTTACCTTCTCTGTCACGAACTTGTTGACGTCCACGTCTTCAGGCAGGAAGTCTGTCCACCGAAGGCCAGCTTCTCTCCACATGGTGCCAGCCTTTTTATGGCTCTGGTGAAATCAGGATGCACATGTTTTATTTTAAGTGTAATTAAAGATTTTACCAGGACTATTGTTCATAGATACCACATGGACACCAGTTTACGGTGCTCAATCACCCATTTTAGTTCACTTTGACCAGTGTGTGTTTTTATAGCTCGTACGTCAGAAGGCGTACATGTAGCTCTTACCATTTCTTTGCAAAGTAAAGTGAGGATGTGGACCAGCAGGACTCCAGCTTTGGCCATTGAGATCAAAGGCTTAGAGAGCTCCCTGCAGAGGTCAGCAGAACATTAAAAACTTAGTAAAATTCAACAAAAAGGTCCCAAAGGTTATCAAAAAAAATAAATAAGCGCGGTTCTTACCTGAACAGTTCTCCCATGGGAATGCCTCCCTCATGCAGCATGGGAGTGATCAGTTCTGCCAAGTAGAGAAAGATGTGGGGGATGTCTATTGCCATGTCTTCAGCAACCTCCAGAATCTCCTGAAACCTGGAAGCATGAAACATCACATTGAAATATGAGTTTATATAACAGGAAAAGAATAAAGCTAAACATTCTAGAACAAGAATGAACTAACTAAAAGCGAAATTTAACAATCCTCTCTAAACAACTTCGGATTCTAACAAAATAGTCCAGCTAATGATTTAGTTGGATCACTTGCAGGAACCAGCCTGTGGAAGACCTAAGACAAACAAATCTTGGGTCTATCAGTTTTGTGGACATCTGTTTTTCGATTTTTCAAAGCATTCAGCATGACTTGCTGTCGTGTTGGGAATCACTGTGTTAGCTTCAACTGTCAGTACATCTCTAATCTTCAGTAGAGAGCACCATGATGTGGACCTGAGGTGATACTTTGCATCTGTTTTATCCGCAAATTTTAAAAATCAAACCAAAATAACTTTTACTGCTAAGTTCCTTCATACGGACCCTTTATAGTACTGTTGTGTTGGGAGGATGCCGGTCTTAATTAGCTGGTGCAACAGCTGGCCCATGTGCTCCCTGGCGATGGTGCTGCGCTCTAGGGTGGACTCCAGTCCGTGCCGTACAAACACAAACAGCAGCTCAGCGCTGTTCATCTCCCGCACACACTGCAGGGCTTCCTGTTGGGACAACCATGCAAAGAGCTGATAAGGACATATTTATTTTTCTTATAGCACTTCTAAAATGTAACAGAAGTTAAAATGGAAATATTAAAAGATACAAATGAAGGAATCCAGTTTATAAAATAAAGGCGTGCTGTGTTGCAGTACCTTCATGTCATTGATGTGGAGGTACTCCTCTATGATGGCTGCTGACTTCTTTTCTATCTCGGCAACGGTCAGTGCAGGCTTAGCAGGGGTCTGCTGAGGTGGTGGAGTGGCAGCCGCCTGCCGCTTCACTGTTTATGCACAGAACAGATACATAAATAACCAAAATACTGAATACCGACTTCACTGGCAGAATATCACATCTTTCTCTCTCATTCTCCACCACATCGTCACCTTGCTCTTTGCTTCTGGCTCTCTCGCCCCTGCTTCGGTCTCGCTCTTCAGTCACGCTCGCCACTCGGCGGACCGGATCAGTTGAGCTGCGCTGCTCTCTTTCCCGGCTTCGTTCCTCTTTCTCCCGGCTGAAGCTTCGTTTGGTGACCTGTATCCGGTTTCGATCATCTCTTCGCTCATCCCTTCTGTCGAAGCGATCGCCACCCCGATCAGAGCGGTCGAAGCGGTCGCTGCGCTCTCGACTCGAGCTGTTTCTGTCCAGATTACAGTTAGAGAAAAATTATGCAAAACGCTCAGTCCTACACCACTCTTATTATTGAAGTATGAACTAAAGACGTGGGTAGTAGGAACTGTTGCTCACCTCTGAGGAACTCTTCTGTCCAACTCTTGTGATGAGGATGAAGGCTGCTGCAATGCAGAAAACCTATTCAGAGTGCTGGTGGCTGGACGGTTTCCAGACTCTGAACCTGGAGGTAAAGTGAAAATGAGACAAGAATTAAGTTTAAAATTGAACATACCTCGGATCATTAGATGCAGATGTCCCTTTTATAATAAACATACCAGAATCTGCAGGTTTGGCACTGGTGCCACCACTGCTGCCCTTCCCCCAGCTGCCCCAGGTGCCCTTACCACCGGGGGCGAGCAGCTGATTGTTGAAGTCAAGAACAGGAGTCTGAAAATAAGGGAGCTGATTGTTAAATAAACTATACTTGTGGAGCAGCATAAACTTTACACAGCTTAGACTTACCTTAGTGATTTTACTAAGGCGAGAGGTGTCGATCGGTCGGTTCTTGGAGATGGGGACTGTGTTCCAGCCCTCATCCTGAGGCGGAGCTCCCCGGCCCGGGGCGTGAGGACCACCTCGGCCTCCGGAACCTCTTTCCCCCATTCTGCCTCCTGGGCCTCCTCCACCAGACTCCTTCTTGGAGATGAGAGCCTGCTGCACCTTCATGTGTTCCCGGTGTTCCTCCATCTCAGCCTCTTTGTGGATCTGGTCGATGGTCTTAGGGCCCTGGTCGCCTCTCCGGGGTACCCAGTTGTTCTAAAAGTACAATACAAAAGTATTCCTAATTTTATAACCGACGTTAAACAACAGAAAAGAAGGCTTTGATGCACCCAAATCAGCTTTTATTTAATTTATTAAATTTGATTAAAGAAATATAGCCAGTGTTTTTAGAGAAAGTGCCCCAAATCTTGTTCTTATAATAAAATTGTTCAATAAAGCCCAAAAGTATTTAAAATTAAATACCTTTTATTTAATCTAGACATGCAAAATATTTTTTCAAGTTTTGGGTCCACAATGAATAACATCCCTCTTCAACAAAAATTAACAAAATCTGACTAGTTTACTTGCTTAATTTTTATTTGGTCTGCAAGAACCTTTGACTCGCCTATTTTGGCCAATGTGACAAAGTTTGGACACTCCTACTCTGGAGCTTTTTTTGTGCTTAAATTACTAAGTTTTCTATCGATCTTTACTAAAATAAACCAACCCATATCATATCTTAACACGACAGTTTGAATGTTTTTAAATTTTTCTTGGCCATTACTATTGCTTCCAAAGACTAGATCATTATGACAACTGTAAGCCCCACATGCCAGACAATTTCAAACCCACAACGTGACCTCCGTCATATTCCAACCACTGATAATAATGTCTAATGAGTCTACTGGCATTCCATGTCTGGTACACTTTATTCACTGTTTTGACTACATGTCAGGTGGTCAGAAGACAATGCTTCACTCATGGTGCCGACACTAAAGCCCTCTGGTGGACCAAATCACATACGCACTGAACCGTTTCTTCTTCTTTTTTTTTTTTTTTTTGTCAGTGAGTGTATTTTAATAACTTACAAGAAACAAGAGCTCAGCCACCTAACCCACCAAGGAGATGAAAAATTCTAGTATTTATATTACAGAGTAAATGTGCCACTTTGAGCTGCTCACTGCGACTTATAAAAGCAGAAAACCTGCAGGTTGTGTAGAACTGAGGATTCAATAAGCTCAACATGACTGTAATGAAGTGGCTTCACAAAGTGCCTTTCAAATAAACTGGATAGTGAGTCCATATAAATGTGTCTATACTAATAGGAGGATTAGTTGATTAATCCCATAATTAATAAAAAATGAAAACAGAAAAGATCAGACTGTTGTCTCAGCCTATGGCACAGAGTAGCTCTGAGTTCGGGAGCTGCTCTGCATTAAAGAGCTGAGAAAAATATTTCTCTCTAAGCTCTCGTATGAGACTTGCGCAGATCAGGGCTACAAGACCAGTGCATATGTCTGCAGAGCTACATTTAACACCACACTCACACAACACCAAAATGAAGTAAATGGGGTCCGATTTATCAGTGCACCCCTAATCATAATCCGTCATGTTCTGAATCCAGCAGTGATTGTATTATGATCTCCAAAACTGGACCAGAATGACATGTTTAATCAAATGAACCTATTAGGAGTGAACAAGAAATTGGCACTAACATTGTTATCCGTTGACCAGAACAAGAGTGTTTATAATCTCACTTAAAACGAAAAAAAAAAAAAAAACTCATCCAAAAACTACGACACAATGCAGAGATGAGCACATCAAGAGGTGATTACACATGCAGATAAAAAAAAAATCAATAAGGAAAGTAGGAACATCCAAATGCCAAACTTGAACATTTTAAGTCAGCCCCCAAAAATTGGAGGAATCAAATATCAGGCTATTAATCTCTACATTGAAGGTCCAAAGTGGCCTTCAGACTAACTTTGCAGAAATGGCAAGTTACAGTTGTATTTCTCCTGAAAACATCAAACTGTTGAAAGATTTGCTTATCTATACCCCAATAGAAATAACTGGAGCTTGTCACAATGTATTTTGCTAAAGCTCTGTAGTCCTACGTAGTTTCATCTTTAAAAAGAATCATCCACGTGGGCTCTAGCCAGGGTTTTATTTACTGTAAGTGCCCTGTCTCTTTGTAAAAATACAACTTTTAAATTGCATGAGGAATAACTGTGATATTCATGCTTCTGCATCAATATTCAGGACCACGTCTGTGTGATGATTTACCCGTCGGAGGTCCAGCACATCTTGTAACATGAACCGGATCCTGGAGGTGGTCTTCCTCTCCTTTATTATTTTCTCCATCTGATTGAAGTACTGGTCCATCCGAGGCTGAAGAAAGGCAGAGAGGCTTAGTAAGCTAACTATTTTGTTTTCCCCATCAGTTTGTACGCTGTGTGAGGAGGTTTGTCAATGTAAATCTTTACTTTGTGTGTTTTCTGTTACCTTGGCCTTCTCAAAGTCCAGATCCTTGCCAATGGTGGACAACAGTCTGCACAGGCACTCCAGTGACTCCTCGTCATGGTTTTTGAGCAGCTTTACAATGCAGTCGTGCATGATTACCTCTGTGAGCATTTTGAGCTTGAAAAGTTCACCGATGAACTTTATGTTCCCTAGCGAGCGCCGCCTGGCCTTGTCTTTAGCCTCTTCCAGCTCCTCGATTAGCCTCTGCTTCACCTCGTCCTGTTGGACAAACATCAACAGAAAAGAGAGACAGAATAAGAGTGGAACTTCTTATTAAAACAAATAAAATACTTCTTAATAAAACTCTGACGTCTATTTGTATCCCTTTAAGTATCTATCGCTTTAAACCATGATCTGGTAACTTTACCCCTGAGGCAGCTTCCAGCTCCTTCTGCTTCTTCTCAAAGATCTCATCATCATCTTTATCCTTCTCAAACTCCTTCTGGCACCGGTTTAGCAGCAGCTTGCGGAAATTCACAGTGGCACCAGGCTTATCTGGGGTTATGACTTTCAGCTGAAAAGAGCAGCGACAATAAAACTTAGAAAAGCAAGAAAAAACAAACCCTAGTTCTGACACAATAATAGAGGCTCCTCAGTTCCTCAATCCCATCACTTGGATCAGTGGCCCAGACACGTGGCACAAAACAGAGGTCATCACTGGAGCCGAAAAATAACGATTTGTGTAGGGCTGCAACTAACAAGTATTTAGGTATTTGAATGTTGTGACGATTAATCAATAAATTGGATAAAACATTGGTACATTCTGCAGATTTTCCATTAAACCATTTAAAACTTTTTACACAATATTAGAAATGCATTTAGAGATTCAAACTAACAAATAATTCAATTCCATTTTTAAATACATTTTTATTATATAAAATGAAATGCAATAACATAGGATTATCTTAGTGTACACTTGATAATTAGTAGCAAAGGATGCATTAGTAGCTAAAAAATACTTCTAATACTACAATATGAGAAATGTTCAACACTTTCTGTTTCACTTAATGTCAGTAGAGTGGAGGGTTGATCTATTAATTTGTTGGATTAATCCATTAATAAATAGACACCAAAAGGTGCTTAAGAGACAGGATATAAATCGAGTGGAGGTAAAATTATGCCACCAACAAAAGGGTTTTTTGTTGTTTTTTTTGCTCTGAGGGCGTCATTCTTTCAGCATTTATCTTTTTTGTTGTCTAATTAACGATTACTCAACTACTAAATTGGTTGATTATTTGAGTAATTGATTCATCACGATTAATTGTTTCAGTCCTAGATGTGTGACAGGATGTTTTTACTTTAGTGAACTTTGTCCCCAGTCTTGGATTTAATGAAGCAGTTATTGCCCCATCACTGAGACTAAATATTACTACTACTGAGGTGAAACTGCACACAGGTGAGCTTGATTTACTGAATAGGTGATGTCTTAAGGCAAATTGTTGCCCTGTATTTTATTAAGAGGAATCAATGTAAAGGGGTTGAAAATAGACAAAATGTACACAAAAAATTGAGAAATACATTTTCTTTTTTCTTTCACTGTAGGTAAATGTGGCTCTACTTACCCCTGAAAGACAGCGGCACATGTTTGCATAGGCCACTGAAAAGTCTGGCTCGGAGATGGCCTTCTCAAAGGTAAGGTCTATCACTCCTTTTAACCTCTCCTCGGTGTCGACAGTCAGTTCCTGCACCTGCTTCATTAGCTGCTGAAACTTTTGTGGGGTGAGTTTGTTGAGGATACTTCGGACACGCTTGAACAGTTCCTTCGTTTTCATCTGCTCGGGGTCATTCTCCTGCGGCTCCTCTGGCTCCCGGGTCCGGGTGGTTTTCTTTACTGAAGGTTTCCAGGCCTTTTCCGCCTTGTTGAGCTGTATGTCATCGTTGAGCGACATGCTGGTAATGATCTTCCTCGGCTCTTTCCTCTGGACCTGCTGAGAACGTCGGGGCCCGCCCGCTCCAATGCCCATACCAGGGGGCTGGAGAGGGAGAGAGTTGAACCAACAGAGACATCGTTACACTAAGAATCTAATAAATTCATAAATGCTTTGATGGGACACACAGAGAAACTGGTAACTCACAGGTCCTCTGCTTCCTCCACCCATTCCAGACCTGCCAAGGTTAGCGAAGGAGGGTGTGAAATCGGGACCACAGTTCATCCCTGGAAGACGACTTGGGTCAAGCTGGCGAAGAGGAGTCTTGTTTGCCTGAACAAAAAGAAAACAAGAGTGGTTTATGGAGAGCTTCTGGATAAATATTTTTGAGAAATCTGTCACAAATGTAACTTTCATGAAGCTACAGGATGTGAAAACATCCGAAGGCTTAGAATTAAGGTAAATAGTATGCACCTTGTCTAAGACGACATCGCTGATGGCTGGTAAACCCTCAGGCTTGTTCATACTGGCAGAGATGAACTGGAACCCAAGAAGAAACTCTCTGTCATACTTCTTCTTCTCTTCTTTGTTAATTGGCTTCCATTGATCTGAAGCAGAAGAAACAAATCATCAGTTGATTCACCCCAAGCAGTGCTAAACAGGGATCCTCAGTAGCATCAGTGTCCAGAGACCCACCCTCTTTGTACTGGTATTTCTTGTCGGTGGCGGTCGGCTCGATGTTCTCTGCATCCAGCTTGTCCTCTTTATCCTCCCAGGTCAGGTCTGCCTCCTCTTGTGCAGGAGGGGCTGCAGCTGGGGGCTTTGGCTCTGGTGGTGGGGCAGGCGTTGGCTCAGGCTCGGGCTGGGCAACTACCTGCTCCTTGATCAAACAAATCCAGGGGCAATTTTAAAATTACTCAAATTTATATCTAGAATAATCCAAGAAGCAGGTTCACATTGAGTCAAAGTGACTGTTTTCATATTACAGGCATGAATTACTTTATAGAAAGAGTTTTTTTCTTTTTTGCAACTAGTCGTATTATCTTGGCAAGCAAAAATTTACATTAATGGACTGTTTTCTAATATTGAAGGTGTTTGAAAGTGAAACTGTAAAGTGGGAGCATATTGAGCTAACAATGTCACACTGCAATCAAATCGTAACATGACTACAGAGCACCACTTCTTATATTAATGTATGATGCATTCAGGCTTGCTATACCTGTAGTGCCTGGTAAGACTAATTGCAGAATAAATGTGCCAGAAGGTAAAATGGAAATGTCAAACAAAACTGGGAGTAAATGCTACAAGTCAGTGATAATAGACTGAGTTTTCTGAAAATACTTAAACGCCCATTTTGAATCATGAAGTGAACTTGACTGGATTGTAGGGGTTGTCACAATACTAACATTCATGCAACAAGTCTTGATTTTTTGCTGAAATCCGATTTATTTTCTTAATTAGGGCAAAACCAATAAAGAAGAGAATTTGGAGATCATTTATAAATACATAACTTAAAAGTGATCCTTCTCTGAAAACTAGATAACATTAAAATCTATACCAGGCTTACTCAGAACAGCAGAGCTGGTAAACAATATGGACAAGCTTCTTTTTCCAGAACTCAATGATCCCCCTCAATAAATATTTTCCACCAGTTTAACAACTGAAGTTGCAGTAAACACACCTCCTTAAAGGCATCTAAGAGGTCTCCAACCGCCTCCTTCTTGTTCAGATCCTTCATCTTCCTCTTCTTCTTTGGCACAGACACAGCAGCTGTAGAAAGGAGAACAATCAGCATATAGACATGTTTAGAAGGGCTTTGAGAAGAAGCAAAACAGCTCCAATTTCAGAAAGAGACTGACCTTGCATAGTAGTTTCCACATGGCATGGGGTGACAGTCGGTGGACTGGGAGACCCCTCCAGCTCCTCTGCTGTGGGAGGAGGAGGAGTAGAGATCGTCTCAGATGTGTTATCAGCTGAGGGAACAGTCTCCGTAGGCAACTGCATTTCTTCCTTGGTGTCCGTCTGGAGCTGTGGAGCATCTTCCTCAACCTCAGAGACAACCTCGGTAACTACATCCTGTACCTCTGACTCAGAGGGGTTGGTCAGGACAACCGGTTTGGTTGGAAATTCTTCCACAGTGGGAGAAGATGCTAATTGGTCGACAGCAGCGGGCGTGGCCGTAACAGTTTGTTTCTCAGCTGCCTCAGCGGCACAGCTCTGTGTGACAGCCTGCTGACTTACATCGGGCTCAGCTATAGGGCTGTCGTCGCGCTCAGACATGTCGACTGCAGATCCATGGGGGATCTGAGTGGCTGGTAGCGGGAGGCCATTAGGTAAACACAGGCTGAGCTCCTCAGGCTGAGCAATGGGAGACTCTAAAGTGTCCTCTGAGTGAGTGGGGGATACAGTAACCGATGACTTCTCAAGCTCCATATCTGCCACACCGTTAGAGCTGGGGGCCTGAGCACTTGATGAGCCTAAAGAGGCTTGTATGTCTTCAACTTTAGTCTCTTCCTCTCCAGAGTCCTCCTGTTCTACAACATGATCTGTGTTTTCTATTTTGCTCTGTGCAGTACAGGTGGGGGAAGGGTCAGGAAGGGGCGCAGGGTAGGCAGGGACCTCAGGTGCTGATGGGGGGCTGGGTGTGGATCCTCTTTGAGGTGAAGGAGCCTCTATCACATCAGCAGCAGGAGCAGAGGGTGAAGGCTTGCTGAGAGGAGGGTGTGTAGATTCAGAGAGTGGAGGGGGGGCAGACACCTTGACAGCAGAGGACGGGGTCTCACTGAGGATGGGGTCAACCTTGGGAAGCTCAGGGGTCTGTGACAAAGAAGGTGGCGTAAGTTTCCCTCCGTCATCTAAAATAAATAAAAAGTAGGAAAAAGGTTGTTAAAATGTAGAGAAATTGTTTTACACATCAAGTATCGACAATTTAATAATCAATTATCTGAAGCAGCCCCCAACCCAAACAAGGTTTATGTAGCACATACCTGGTCTAACCAGCTCCGTTGTAGCAGCAGCAGAGATACTCTCACCGTTGGCCTGAGGCAACGCTGTATTATCAGATCCAGATATGGCTGTCTGTTGGGGAACACATAATAAAGGAAAGGCATGATCTCACTGCTGAGCGTGACACGCTTTTCCACTTTAACAAGAGAAAAAATATTTTTGTTTTTTCCCTTAGCTAGAAATTTGCAGTTCCTGGTTAAAAGATAAAAAAAATAAAAAATAAAAAATAAAAAAAAAAACAACAGTCAACATAAAATTGAAGTATATTTGATGAAAAACTCATGATGGCCCAAAGCAAAGTAGAACTTATCTTAAGTACCAAAGCAAGTACTAAATATGGTTCATTTTTAACAAAAGTCTAAAAAATATGTGACTTACATTGTAATTGAATCTCCGTTTACACCAATACTTCTAAATAAATTCCAGTACCACCCACTGCCTTCAGATGGTAAAAAGTGTCCATTTGTGTGGACCCTAATCGTAACAATAATGCAGATGTTTCACGTTTGGTAGAGAACCTTTTAGGAGACAAATTAAATTTGTGGAAGGTGCTCTGGTCAGATAACACCACAACTGAAATGTTGGTGGAAAACTCTCAAAACACAACAAACTGAACAAACCATCTTCATTGTGAAACATGGTGGGGTTAGCATCATGCTGTGGTGACGTTTTCTTCCCCCATCAGTTAGTTAATAAAATGATGAATGGAGCTAAATGAAACCATAGAAGAAAACCTGTTTGAGGCTGCAAAAGACTGGAGCGATCCTAAACCTGCAACCACAGCAACAGCCACAGCAGTGTGGTTAAGATCAATAACCTCGATTTGATTTAGTCTAGACCTATATCAAATACAAAATCGGTGTCTGCCTAGTGTCTGTAACTGATGTTCACAGACACTCGTCTTGCAATGTGAACCATGGTAAAAATTTCAGCCCCTTTATGTGCAAAGGTAGTAGCTATATATCTGAAAAGTCTTTATCGAAGTACTGACACAGGGCAAAAAATGAATGAGTTTGTATTGGTGACTTAATTGAGATAACTGAAGGGTCTTCAAAGTACTATTATACTCATTCATCTTTCAAGTGTTTCAGGAAGCCCTGACCATTTATGTAACTCATGTGAAAAAACATATGTGCTTGCTGCAACATGTTTAGCATTGAAATAGCTTTTTAGGCTTGAATAGTTTTGGTGATAAGCTAACTCCTTTGTTGCACAACTTGAATACAATAGTCTTTTATTATTGATCCCCAGTGGGTCAGGAAAAGTGGCTTTGTCGTCCACCACAGTCGTTTGCGGATGTCACTTGTGCATCTGAATTAAGGGCGTACCGGAAACACAAATTCCAACTCAGGATTTTTGTAGGTAAAAAAGGAAAAAAAAAAAAAGCAATTACGTTAATATTTTTAACACATTAAAGTCTATGTAATTAATCAATCAAAATTAAAGTGATAAAGTCCAGGCCCTAGTTTACTTGTAACGGTGAATAAAAATAAAATATTAGAACCTTGTATTCAACACATGTTGGTCCGTCAGATAAAATCCAATGAGGCACTAAAATTTTTTGCTTGCAGCATAAAAAACCTGAAGGTCACATGAATGATTTGGAAAAGCTTGGTAGCCGTAGTCTAACCAAGTGTTTTGCAGTACTTCCAGCACAGGGTAGAAGTATTAACATAATATACATAGCTGTAAACAGTATGGCAATATTAGTTTTTAGTCTGAACACAAGTTCAGTTTGTACTTCTTTATCTTTCTGCCTGATCTCATTGCGTGCTACTTCAGCTCACCTGTGGGGGCGTTGGGGTAGAGCCACTGCGGCCCCCAGACATAATCTCCTCTGTGATGTCCTGGCCTCCTCGGTTAGGATCTCTTATTCTTATCTGTGGAGAAAAAGTAGCAAATTAAGAGCAAAGCATGGCAGGAGGAACACGTGGTAGTTTAAGGATAAGAAGCTCCCGCCCTTTGGGGTTAAGACAAGTCAGAAGAAAGTAGATGAGGAAGTTTTGAGTTTGATCAGAGTCTCACAGAGTGACGCCTACAATTACCAGCCCTTTTCTGTGTCGTCTTTTCAGCTCACTCAACAAAATCCACATCTCTATTCCCATTTTGAACAGATAAAAACCAACTCTTAAGATTGCTTCACAAATTCCTGTGTGGTTCTACTGACTGTGCTTTCAGAGTCAACAGAGAAGCAGTCTGACACTATGAATCTAATCAACCAACCTGAAGTCAAATTGTGAAATTCCACTGCTGGTTTAAACTGGTAGAGAAAGGCATGACTATGCCAAAGGCGAAGCATAATCAGGTGTCACAACAGCAGCCTTGCATGTGCACACACAGACACGACATACAGAGGGAACAACTAAAATCTGCTCACTCACACAGCACAAGCCTTTCTGCTTGGCTGTGATCCGTTGATCATGTGGTATTTGTGAAATCTGACTCATAAAACGAAGCTGAATGCTACCGGACAGAAACTGATCTATAAAAGTTATAACTCGGCTTCTACAACACTTTTGCTCTCTAACCTACTTTTTAATGAAAGTGCAGCAATGTTTACCCAACACTACTCACCTTTACCTGGTCTGGTTTTGTTTGCAAGTCCTTCCCAAAAGCAGTACAAACCCCGGTGGGCCTCTCATCCCAGGGCTGGAGTAGCAGCTCCTGCTGGCTTCATGCTGGACTTTCAACTCCACAAAGCAGGGTGGGGGTTGGACACAAAGTAGTTTTGCCTTGGTTTCACTCGCATAACACACTGCCAGGCAAACAGTCCAGCAGAATAGAACCGCATTGAGCCAGGCCTGACTGTCTGTAAGCTAGCTAGCAGCCTGATCAGCCCTCTGTCCTGAGCTGAACAGAACAGGGAGGGGAAAAAAAGGGAGAAAGAGACTGGCCTTGTAGAGCTATGGAGCTGGAATGTGCACCCCCGCCCACAGAGACTCACACAGATAAAAGAGGCCTGAGAGAGGAGGAGGGGCATGGTGCGAATGGGAAGGTTTCCAGTTAAAAAAAAAAAAAAAAAAAGTTCACATTATCAAATAGGCAGCAGCTTGCTCAAGAAACTCCCCCCTCAATTTCTTTAACACAGGAAGGCTAAAGTCACTCTTCAGATTTCAGTTTCAGCTCACGCCTTCTGGAAGCAGAGGAAACTAGAGCAGGAGGAAGAGGGGGGGATGCCACAGCGGCAGCGGAAGAGTGGAGGGGGAGGAGACCAGTGGCCACGTGGACCTCAGCTATGTGCTGACATGTCCCTCAGCTCTCTCCTTTCAGGACTCTCTCGGCCAGAGCACGTCCGCAGAAATTTGGAAAAACTTTCTGCAACAACTTTTGCAATGCACATGGTAAATAGCAACATCTAAATCGCTACTTGTGAGTTTAATATGCCAAATATTAAAAAGGCACCAAAAGTCCTGACTTCTCATGAGATCAAATTAATTTAGTCTCTTTTATTTTTATATAGGTACGTTTGTCACCACATATAGTAGCACACCTTTGCCAACTCTTTTTATCCAGTCTTTTGCACAAATATTGTTCACAGGACTTCAGTACCAACTCCATTCAAACTGCAGCCATCTCTCCAACAATCAAGTTAGCTCACACGCCTTTTAACATATTTACCGAGACCAACGGCTGATTGGATTAACTGATAAGGATTAAATCAAATTGAATAGAGAACAGTTCTCCAGAGCAGTATCACTCAATTCATAGACGAGACCCTTTATTATGGAAAACTCAATGCTAAGAAAAATACTCGGCATCACAACATTTTCTCAAGGGTTCTTTCAATGTAAGAGCATAAAATATGATTGATTACAATATGACAATGTTTCTGCATTAGAAAGTTATCAATAAATTTCCATATTTAGGGAGAAAATGAGGGCTGAACCGTTACCTGTTTGACAAAATGGTAGACAAGGTCACAGTATTTTTCTAACAGTTTATCTGTTAATTTGATGTCGATAAAGATAAATGTTGCAACTGGGGGATAAAAAAGAATAATTCTGTAATAAAATTCTGTTTCTAAACAAATATGGATCTGGTGCATAGAGAACCTATTTTTGCAGTGTAAACAGCAATGTGGTCCATGCAAATGTATTAAGATGCCGCCCTGTGCATTTTCTGTATTTCTAGTAACTTTGTATACACACTTTTTATAAATCAACTACTGCAGCAAGGAAGATTCCTACAGGTTTCTGTTTTTCTTTTTTGTTTTTTTTTTGCTCCAATTGTCATCTTCAGTTTGGAGCCGCCGCAGCCTGTGTTATTAGCCACAATAGCTTCCACTACCTTTATAACTGAATGAAGGAGTAATAGTGAAGTCCGCATTGGTTTGTTGCACTGCTCCATTTTTAAGTAGCCAACCAAGTCGTCAGCTTACTAGCAATTTCCTGTGCTAATTCGAACCAGAGTAGAATGAAGTGTTGTGTCGTTTGTAACTTTGCATATAAGGAATTGCAGCTCGATGGGGGAGCACGGATCAACAGAGACCCATTCTTGAGCCGTCCGTGTCCATGAAGCCAGTGTTTAAACAGACACTTCAGCTCGTGTCATCTGGGAGGTTTACCCCTACACCGTTGCAGATACAAGAGCTTTCCTGACATTTTTAAGTTAACTGAAACATCAGTGTCGTAGCATTAGCATAGCTGGTATGTAGCAGTTTGGGATTTTTGACTCATCTCACAGTAATCATATTTACACCAGCAACACAATAGAAAACTATATGATTTCTACCTCTGATATAACAGCTACTTGCTGAAATAAAATAAGTAAATCATAAAATAAAAATGAATGTACAGGTTTGTATCTTGTTTATCTGTTCTACTATCTTAACCAATAGATTATACACTCGGAAATGCATTTTTTCAGTTAAGTGAACCCATCATAGCAATAGCACTTCTAAGGAGCCCATTTATGTCATAATTTCTGTCCATCTAAAAACCCTGAAAGCATTGAACAAATCAGAAACTGGCTTTCTATCAATTTTCACAGGAAATAAGTAATTTTAAAAATGTTTTCCTGCACAAGAGAATTACCATTGCAATATATGGGTGATAAGAGTGGGTGACAGAGTGCATGTAAATATTTATGTGGGGTGCCGGTTTGTGAAGTCTCCAAGCTACTACATTTGGACAGCACATCTTCTGATTTCCTCTTCCTCGACGGACAAATCACCAATAAAACTTAAAAGATTATGCAATCACTGCTTTCATATTGCATCGACTGCTTACAAGATCAATCTAAGCACCTGCTATACAATAACCAATATAGGCATATTGCATATCTAATAAGGGGCAAAAGCTCATCTAAATGATAACAAAATGTTCTACCTCAACACCACCCAGCTCAAACACTAAGCATTTACAGAAAGAAAAAAAAAACAAAAAAACATAACTAGACGACTGGCACCTGGTAAACACGCAGCAACCAGTGCAACAAGATCCTGCCCACACAAACTACCAATCAGATTAAAACCCAGACTCTGCCGTTTCCAACAATACCAGAATCACCATGCTATGTTCAAAACTCACTGAAACAGCAGCCAAAGAAGACAAAAAAACAGCTAATTTCATAGCTAATTTCACAAAGCTAAAAACATAAATTCAGTACCTTTTTTGTGTCACTGTCATAACCCATACTAGAGTAAATATTTCCACTCAGATAATGTAATCCATTGTCCTTGTGTCACGCTGAGGTGATTTCTCACTATTTTCAACTTTTCTGTCTCCATGGATACCGCCTATATACTCAAACGGCTTTCTTTGTTAGCGCACAGCCGGAGCTTTCTGATCATTTACGCAAATGTGTTTTAGCTCGTTTGTGATTGGTGAATAATGTTGCCATGGGATTTTGTAATCCCCCCCTGATTCTATTGACTATTGGATATGTCAATCACCCAAATCAACCAATGGACTGCAGAAAATCTGCCCTGTAGGTTTGGTTTTTCAACTCAGTGCTCAATGCTTTTATAACCAGAGCGCCCAGGACTGTGCTTTTTAGTAGTAATTCACTCTTATATTATTTTCTTTAAAAATCACTGTTATTAATTGCAAATAATATTTATAGCAATAAATACATAAATATAAGTTGGGGGAAAAAATAAATAAAAAAAGAGAAAAATTTGTAATTGCACACATGCTGCCAAAATGTCCAAAAATGGCACATTTGGAATGTTTGCCAGGAATTTTATTAACCAATACCTTTCTAAAATGTCTAGATGCTTAATGTGTTTGGAATGAAATTTAGCCCAGTAAGTGGTCAGAACCTGTATTGTGAATTGCTAGAGGTTCTGGGTTTCCACTGCATGCTTTTAAGGAAAATTCACATTATGTAATGTATTTTTTTAGAATGTACTATTTGTATTTTTTCACTGTATGCCATATGTATTTGTTCTTTCTCAGTAATACAAATATTGATTTTAAAACCTCTAGAGCATTCTCCGGAATATTACCTTTATTTTGATACCTGAACCAGTCAAATACACATTGTAGCTCCTGAGATATATGGAATTCATTTTGGGGGTGTCACTTTCGAGAACACTCCAAAACATTTCCAAAAAATCAGCTCTGTTAGGAAGAGGACACAGCAAAATGTATACATTTTCCACAGTTATGGTTTAATTACCACTCTTTGTTCTTTCAGCAAATGACCTCTTTGAGTCTGCATACTCCAGTCAACAATTCATCAATTACTAAATTAACTGATAATTTCAATCATCAATTCATCACTACAGCCAATGATAATACCTATAAGGTTTAACATGTTTGTGCAGTTGCAGCTACCACACAAAATATACTGCGAGTCAGTGTTGTAGTACTCGAGACCAATTTTTGATGGTCTCAGACTCGACCGCATTATGTAATGTATTTTATTACATTCTCCAGAGGGCGCTGAGAACTCGGGATTTTATTTCAAGACCAGTGTGGAAATATCACTAAACTTACAGCATACTGTCCAGTTTATTTGTTAACATGTTTGTTTTTACTGGATGCAAAACGCACCGATTAAAATCTAAGCAATAACGTGACGTACCAATTACGTGTTTCGGTTACTCCCCCATCCCCTCCCTACCTTTCACTCACACGCGGCGCTCCGAGACATGCGCAGTGGTTTTCTTTGAGCGGCAGAAGATGTCTGTCTAATCGTCAGTAATAGAATTGGGCAGCATAAATCATAAGAAATCCGATGGCGACAGCTAATTCAGCAATGCTTTTCACAGATGGTGGGACTACGTCTAATTTTTTTGTCACTTAGAAAAGAAGCTCAAAGAAAGGTAAGCTCCGTTGACGTGATGTTAGCAAAGCTAGCTGTACAGAGACACATAAACATTTGTGATGAAAAAAAAAGTCACCCACTGCGCTGAATTATTGTGCAAAGGTGTTGACTAACGCGTCACAGATATGGGACAACACTGTGTCCAAAAGTCTGCGATATAGTGATGTGACATTCACGAACGATCTGAGTCTTCTGAACTTCTCTTTACTAAGTAGACAGGACTGGAGCCTCACTGAGAGCCGATCTTTGTTCTTGTAATGCTCTGCATACACTGCAGTAGCTATCATTATTTTGTTTAATTATATACATTGATATTTATTTAATTAGCAAATAAATAAAACACAAGAACAAAGGGGC
Source organism: Girardinus metallicus (assembly GCA_903067095.1). Classification (NCBI taxonomy): domain Eukaryota; kingdom Metazoa; phylum Chordata; class Actinopteri; order Cyprinodontiformes; family Poeciliidae; genus Girardinus; species Girardinus metallicus. The sequence continues at coordinate 23,112 of CAEGAE010002341.1, forward strand.
ACGCAGAGAATGCGTATTGCTCATTGATTGTTTTCGTTCAAAGTGGCATGATGGCAGACATTACAGCTGCCACTTTGGGAGAGAGCGCAGTGGGAGAGAGAGTGAGAACAGTCATGGTGCCTTGTGCTTGGTTCCTTCTTGCTTGTTGCTCTTTGGTCAGCGTTCATCCTTGAGCGTTGTTTACAGTTAGTGCATTGCTGCAATTGCTATGTTTAATGGTGCAGACATTAAACATAGCATAGATTTCTGACATGAATGATATGGGCAAATGCCCAGGCCGTTATCTTTTTAGATAAGCAGAACAAAGAGTTTGTTCTGCTTTTAATATTGGTTAAATTTATTTCAGCTTTAAGTATTTAATATCTAGGTGTTTTTATGGGAATGTGAATCTTTCAGATCAATTTGAGAAGCAATTTTGATCATATTTCACATTTATCATGTCATGTTGCGCGGGGTGCTGGTCTTGGTCTTGACTCGGTCTCGACTTCCCTCGGTTTTGGTCTTGACTTGGTCTCGGACCCTAAAAGTCTTGGTCTTGTCTCGGTCTCGATACACTCTGGTCTTGGTCTCGGGTTAGGTGGTCTTGACTAAAACACTGCTGAGAGTGATTCCATTACTTTTGTTTTTGCCAAAAATCATATATCTTAACATATGTGCATCAATTGCATTAATATGCAATATTTGCATTAATACATATTGTTAGTACACATACTTTTTTTCACCTGTAGCTTTTAGTTCAATAACCACTGCAATTTATTCAGAGATGATGACAGTGATACGAGTGTAAAGCATATCACTATCACGGTTCTGGAAGTTTCTCATGAGTAGGAAAGACACATCATGCTCAAATAATTGCCCTAAAGGAGCTACTGAAGCTTCAGAGCTAGGCGGATAAAGCTGATCATTCCAAGTAAACTGAAGAAAAACTATCCAATTTAATGATCAAGCCTGAAATATAAGGATTATTATTAACCAAAGGGGAATTCTGTAAAGATAACTTGATTTTCTAGGAAATGAGCATCAGGAAGAAGTTAATCAGGTACCGCAGAAACTAAAAGTCACAATGCTGCAGTTTACAGTGAGGTACGGTTTGAGTTACAGACTACTGACTCTACCTGTTTGCGTTCCCGTTTGGTGGGGATGTGTTGAGAAGGCTGAGGCGGTGCTTGTTGTTGCTGGGGGGCCGGGTTCATAATGACAGGCGCCGCCTGCACAGAGGGAGGGAATGGGGGCTGTGCAGGGTAGTAAGTCCCTGTTGTGGATAAAACAGAAAGAAAAATGTAAATTAACACACACTGACCTGAAGTTACAAGAGTAAAACAAGGGTTTTATGTGCAGAAAGTTCCTCTCTCTGTGTTTATAAGCTGTTTCTTTTCTTTATATTTTTAAGGAACTCAGAGAAGGTTCATGTAAAACACTTAAATTCTGTAAAAAAAACAAACAAAAATAAAACAACAACAAAAAAAAAACAGAACATTTCCATCAATTTAAATTGACATTGAGGACACTTTGGACTTAAAACCAAAAAAGATACTATCCGAAAGTACAGTGCACCTGGACAATATTCCCAGCACTTCATTTTTGTTATGTTAAAGCCTTATTCCTAAATGAATCAAATAAATTTTTCCTCAAAACCCTAAACACAACACCGCTTACTGACAAGAAAAAGGTTGTTAAAATGTATGCAAATATATCAAAGATAAATACTATGAAATTACATGAACATACGTATTCACAGCCTTTGCGGATTACTTTGTTGATGCACCTTTGGCAGTAAAACAACCTTATTGAACATGATGCCACAAGCTTAGCATCCATCTTTGGGCAGTCTGGCCCATTTCTTTTTGCAGAACCTCCTCAGGTCCTTCAGGTTGGATGGAAACAGTTGATGAATGGGCACTTTCAAGTCTTCCTCAAGATGGTAAATCAGATTCAAATCTCTGTTCTTACTGGCCAGCACAAGGACATTCACAGAGTTAGCCTGAAGCTACTCCTTTGGCGTGTTGACTTAATGCTTGGGGTTATCGCCCTGTACATGAACAGCCCAGTACAAGGTTGGGAGCACCATAGAGCACGTTTTAATTCAAAATTAAGGTTCTCTTCTCTCCACAAAGCAGGGAGGTAACCAGATTCTTGGTCACCTTTATGACCAAGATTCAGCTTTAGGAAGTCCTGGTGGTTCCAGACTTCTTCCATTTAGCTGGTGGAGGTCAGCAGTGGACATATCTATCCATCCCCTTAATAGAAAGGTGTTTGTCTATAATAGTCCACCAACTTATTACATATATTCTTATGGTAAGGCTTTAAATATAAAAGCTGCAACAAACAAGAATAGAAATATAGGATAGGAAAGTTTGAGTGAATTTAAAAAAATGGATAAATCTATCAATGAAAACATGCAGGAAAGCAGGGAAGAAAAGATGGATGGAGTGAAAGGAAAAAATTTAAAATACCAAAAAAATTAAAGAAAAAGGTAAGGATGGTAGGAAAAAAGCAAATAAACAATCAATACATACTTTAAAGAACAGAAGATGGAAAAAAGAAGGAAGGCAAGAGACAAAAAGTGGGGAAAGGAAGTAAAGAAAGAATCATTAAAACAGGAAAGGCTTGAAAATACAAAAGATGTATGTATATTTTTCCATAGATATATAGTAAATAAATTCAATGCCACACTCCTCCATATTTTGGGTCCATATGTAATAATCTGGACAGAGCACAAAGTGGGCAAACAGACAATGACACAGCAGTCCCTCACTGCTCTGCACAGCTGACCCTCAGTGCTTAAGGCGAGCTGTAAGTATCACATTCAGAAAACCTATTTAGAAAACTCCTGCCTGTCAAGCACATTTACCTCCAACCCTCCCCAAAAGTTCCCACAAGTTGAAAAACCCTCAACAAACCCCACAACACAAGGCAAATTGCTCAATAACAAACACAGTCATGCAGCCATTAGGAGGCATTACCTGGCCTTTTCACTGGCTTCCGACAGTCCAGCCTCAGAGGGAGAAAAGCAAACTTTAAATCAAAGAGGCCATTCTTCAGGCACAGCAACAGCTAGCTGCCACTCAGTCTCCCTCCCCTCCAGGGTGCATTTCAGTCTAACTAACATTACTGAGTCTGCATTGTTGACCAGGAGTAGCACAGCCTAAATATAGTCAAAACCCACACAGGCTCGCGGACGAGTCTGCGCAGGAGAAGGAAAGAAAGTGCGAGCGAGACGTGGCCCATTTACCAGAGAGCGGCTAAAGGTAGAAAGACATGATTCTTGGACAGCGTCCCTAAACCATTAAAAAAAGAAGAGACTGGAGCCCTGACTCTCGTTCTACTGAATCTTGGATCAGTGGGGGAGCGTGATGGGCGATAAAACCTACCCTGAGAGACCTCAGAGTCCTGCTGCTGCTGCGAACCACGGTTCCCCATGTGGAACTCCGACTGAATGCAAAACAGTGTATACAGAGGGGAAAGAAGAGGGGGATTCTCCTCAAACCCCCTCTCTAAACTTCTTCCACTTCACTCTACAAGTTCCCTCTCAGACTGACTTCTTCTACTATTCAGTCCATCCTCCTACAGACAGAGTTAGTTTCTGATTAGCTCCTCCCACTGACCTTCCTAATTCCTCCTTCCCTCCTACTCCCCCTCTAGGTCTAAAGACTCCCGTACCTCTACACCATGAACGTGTCATCTGATCAGCTGTAGTGACGACACGAGAGCCAACTACACTGGGTGGGCCTGGGGGTGGAGGGGACCCGCTTATCAAACCACTCTTAGCAGGTGGGAGAGTTAAAAATAGGTAAAGCCACGTAAGATCACTCCACCTTTTTTCTTTTTTTACAAAAAACAAACAAACAAAAAAAAAAAAAACTTTGGGTATTTAGGTTGGTGTCCTGTTGACTGGTGGGGTGAACACCATCGTAAAAAAGGAAAAAAAAAACAGTCGAAGGCCTTCAGGATAAAAATTGAACCTCTACTAAACTGGCCTCTAGACAATTTGAAACTTTATAAATGTCACATCAGGCTTCCAAAAAAGTTAAACAAAAAGCAAGTTAAAATTAGTTTTGAAGGTAGTAAAAAGTGGCTTTTGTACATCACAAGTAAACCAAAATGTGATTTAATAATATAACTGCCAGGCAACCAGAATCAGACATCAATAACAGCCCAATCAAGTAACTATATTACCTTCAGGTTTTATGAAAATGCTGTATATAACATAAACTTGAAAGAAAATTGACTTTGCATCATATCCATATTGGATGCCGTGAAATTCATCTCTGCTTTTCAATCCTTTCCCACACATTCTTCTTTCAGAATGTCATTACAACACTGCTAGTCCATGATGGTGTTTAGGCACATAGTAGTTTGTATGATAAGCTCTGCAGACTTGCAGGTCCACCAGGTGTTTGCTAATAGCTGCTGGCACTAGTCTGGAGGACCCGAGTAGAAGATTTGTGGGGGAGGGGTGCTCTATTAGAGGGAAGACTGCAGCTTCAAGGAGGAGCTTTGGGTAACTAGCTTGGTCTCTTTGCGAGACGAAGTATTTGTGCAACTCTGAATGGTTGTCATGGGAGATTAAGGGACTCCTCAAACATGAAAAAATTAAAGCAACATTCCAGGTATGTTTTTTATGACGGAATAACATTATTACTAACAAAAAAGTCAATTTTACACAATGCCCCCTTTAATACCTCAGACTAAAGTGCTAGGCAAGGAAGAATGGCCCCAAAGTCCAGTAGATGTAAACAACTGATAAACTGCTACAGTTTGCCTTTAAGGTGCAGCTATATTGCTGCTCCTGAAAGTTTCTATTCAGTTTCTATTCAGGCAGAATAGAAACTAATGGAACACAATACAAGTCATTTAATTTTCTAATTAAATCAACCCTCAAATCTGTTCAGATTTGTGCCCAAAGCCACATTCATTTTCTGAATGTGGCTTTGGGCACATTCAGAAAGCTATTGAAGTACTATTGGAAAGTTAAAGGCTTTTTAATTGTACACATACAAAGTTTGACTTTGTAATTGTTTATCTTAAGCTGATTATAAATATGTACAATATCTCAGTAATGTTGCATTCCATAAACATTCTACAGTCATTTCATTAATAGAGCAGTTCTGTGGACTGTGAGCAGTAAGATTCAGTGACTGCAGCTTCAAAGATTATGCCATAATTAGATCATATGAAATGAAGAGCAAAGAGCAGGACAGTGAGTGATAGGAGGGAGGCCATTTCTACAGGTCTCCATTCATCGCTCTGTTGATGGACTAATTTCACAAAGGCAACACATACCTCGAATGCCTGGCAGTGAGGGGTCAGCAAGTTTGCTGCAAGGCATTATTACTCTCTGTGCTGCATTGACACCCAGTCACCTCTAGATGGTGGGATAGCACAGCAGCAAAGCCTGTATGCCTACAGGCATACAGGCTGTAGTGTGGGGCAGAAAGACTTGCAAAAGTCTTTCTGCCCCACACTACATATATAATGGCTAGAAATTAGGATTTTTTAAGATAGTCCAAAACAAAGAAGTGCTTCTATGAAGTAGAAGGAAAATGCTACATGTTTATTCGACATTCTACATAAACAAAACCAAGTTATTTGTGTTGTGCATTTTTATTCAGCCCCCCTTTTGTTGCAATTACAGCTGCAACTCTTTTGGAGCATTTCTTTACCATCAGGTTAAAGCAGGAGTCAATGTTTTGTTAGGTTTGCTGTTGTGGCTTACTCTTTCCATTTCCAGAAGACGGACTGAACATATCCTGCCAACTCTGGCAATAAATGTAGAAATAAATCAATGGCTTGATAAAGTTATTAATACATCAACTAATACATCCAAAACCCTTACAAAATAAAAACTTTCCCCAACTTATTTATTTATACAGTGTTATCAGTGTGTCACCTAATGTTTTCATCATTTAGCAGTATTTGACATAACTCGTATTTTCCATTTCCAAACATATTGTTTAGTTAATATTTGTTAACCTATTTTCTGTGTTAAGACACAATCTACATCAATTTACACATACTCCCTAACCTGACGTGTTTTAATCAAGGTATCCCAGTGACATGTTTGTACGGCAGTCGAGGCCCAGAGCAGAGCCTCTTACCATAAGTACCATATTCAGCAGGGCTGGTGCCTGGGTAGAAACCTGGGGTTCCAGTTGGGACTGAGTATTGCTGTGGTGTGGCCACATATGTTGGAGACCGGTACTGTAAAAAAAAAATAAATAAATAAAAATAAATAAAGCATTAAGATCAAAGAAAAACAATTGCACTGTATCACTTTCAATGCTGTGAAAATTAAAACTGCGTCTGATTACCTGTCCTATGAAATAAGCTGGGCCTTGTGGTGAGCTGGGGAACTGCAACTGCTGTTGGGGGATCATCATCATCTGGGAGCCAGGGCCCGCCTGGTAAACATGGGTGGGTGTCACAGCCCGGGGGGTGGTGCTGGGTGGGACGCCCCGAGGCCCGCTGCTGGGAGGCAGGCTGCCCCTGTTGGTGTAGTAGGGCTGCAAGTGGAATATAGGTGTGCAGGATGAGAAAGGGTACAACAGTGGAAGGAATGTGAGCAGGAAAAACCTGGGCAACAACAACAAAAAAAGTGTGTGAAGAGAATCAAAAAAAAAAAGAAAGGAAAAACACAAAATCTTTTGTTGTTATTGAAAAACAAAAGATTACTGTGTGTCATAGACAAGAGAAGCTAACATATGCAGCTAGGCTAACAGTTTGTGTATGAATATATGGCCAGGATCCAAATGGAAACATATTGGCCCCGCCTGTCAGCAGAGATAAAGCAGCTAATACGAGTTCATTCAGAGCCTCCTCATTGACATTCTGCTGCAGGCCTGGGAGCTAACAAACTGACACCAAGCCAATCATGCAAACCCCTGCCAACTATTACACACATCCTCTCCATGAAAAAGGAAAATAAAAAAAGAGATGAAATACAGTTACCTGTAGCGACCTGAAGCTTCCCTTCAGCAGCACAAACAGATCAAACACAGAAACACGGCAAACAGGAGTCAGAGGGTGGAAGAAAGAGGATTGAGAAACAGACAGCATCAATCAAAGCAGAGGAACGGCCCTTTCTGAGACAAGCAGTGAGCTAACAAAGAACATGCAGAGAACATGAAACAGTGGCTCGCAGTAAACCAAGAGCTCAAAAGAATCCAGGCACTTTAGAAAATGAAGATGGACACTATTTTAAACCTTTTTAGAACTAATAACCAGTGGTTACCCTTTTAACAGGATTTTTATACAGTAAAACTTCAGTGAAAGCCAGTAAAACAGGCATTTGATTTCAAACCACCTATTTCAATAAAATGCTGAAGTAGAGTCTGACCACAGTACATCAGACATGCACTAAAAATGAATACAAAAATGCAGTTCCATTTATAACTAGTTACTGTGAACTATATTTCAAAGAAGGAATTCAAATGCTTTTGAAACAGCTTTCTTCTGTCAACTGGAGATGGTTTTAGTCCTTTACTTCCTCAAGTTTGCATATTTCCCCGAGTCGTCCAGAGGTGATGCGTCTGGCTTTCTAAATGAATCACCTGTAGACTACCTAATGAGCAGTCAATCTCCTCGCTGCAGCAGACAGCAGTCAAAACAATGTCAGTCTGGAAACCGTGGGAGGAATTTTAATGAAACAAACAGCTTCTTATTTTGATAAAAGAATTTATCACCATCTAACAGTACATATAACATTCTACTGGAAATTACTGCCACAAGTAATTCTGTTAGTTTAGTAAAAAAAAAAATTATTTGACGTTATACAAAACAAAATTGTGAGGATATGTTCTCCAGCTGTGACCCATCGGTCTAATTTAAACAAGAACCTTTAAATCAGCTTGATTCCTCTCCTGTTCCATCCTACTATCACTTGTGAATAATACATCAAGATACCTGAACCCTTCCGCATAAGACAAACTGACCCCATGGAGTGAGCAGTCCTCCTGTTATTAGATAAGAAGCATGAGCTCAGACTTAGAGGAGCTAATTATTATCCCAGCAGCTTCCCATTCAGCTGCAAACTGCCCCAGAAAACACGGTGAAAGACCCAGCTTTCAGCTTCAGGGCGCAAACAAAACCACGTCATCTGCACAAAGCTCATTTGAGATCCAAAGTAAACACGCTTGTCTCCATGCCTACACCTGGAGATCCGGACCGTGAACGCCTCATACACAAGGGGGCCAAAGAGCAGTTTTCCCAAACTTCAACCTTAAAATGCTCACACTTGGAGCTTTTTAGACAATACTGAGCATCCCACAGTTGTCTTGGGTGAAGTGGTTTTAAGCCTTCTCCAGTTCAACAAGTGGACCAAACCAAAAGGTTTAGTTCACAGTTAAAGACAAAAAGGAAACAACTGCGACTGAAGTTGGTGAAATATTTTCATATCTCGCACTACTTTACATTCTGTAATAATGTAAAGTAATAATTTTAAATCAACGCACTAAGAGTGAAAGAACATAAATAAGTACATTGCCGAACTAAAGAACACCAGTAAGCATAAAAATGTTATGCCTACTGTCAAGATATTTCTAAATGAAATCAAATTCTGGTGGATCACCCAAATAGTGAAGCTAAATATTAGATTCAAATGTAAATGTTTAAAAAGGTTTTTAAATTCTTCCATTTTGCTCTTTGTAAAGCCACTTTGGCAGCAAAACAGCCTGATGTCAGATAACTGGTTGAGGTATTTGCAGAGCCTGCAGCAGGCTATTCAACAAGCTTTTGTTGCCTGATGTTTAATGTAGTGTTCAAAATAAGCACCACCTTAAAAATAGTCACTTTTGGTAATATTCAAGCTAGAAGTCGTTTTTGTAGCCAGAAATGCTTTTAAACCAATATATTAATATTTATTTAGTTTAATGGAGGAGTTTAGCAGAACTCACTTTCATCAGCCAGATGTTTGACAGAGGGAAGCAACAGGTAGTGCTCTGCTCTACATAAAACAGAAGAAAACTTTGGCACTTTCTCTAGCAACTCAAAGGAAATTTAACAAACACAGCACATTAGTTGGTGTTCTCAAACCAATGGTATACCTCCCCATGAAGGATGTTAATCAAGGCACTTCTCTAAAAAGGAAACAACTTTAGTCTCATAAAACTTATTTACCCTGAACCCTTTCACAAAGATTTACCCTGGGAGACGGATTCAGGAAAAATTTTCCTCAAATGTAACACTATATGTGCTAGAACTCATGCAACCTTACTTTAAGGCTCAACCTTCCAAACTGAAGATTTGGGAAAATCTCCAAACCACAAACTAAATACCAAGACTGAAATCTGACTTTAAAAAGACGGTAAATATGTCTGGTTCAAAAAAATACAAAAATCTGAAGTGGAAACTTACTTAATACGGCTTGTTTCAAAGTGTTTGGATTTTCCCAGTTTGAGATATTCCAATTGATTTAATGAATTACTCTTTGATCTTTTGTTCTGTCAGGTTGACTCCTCCATCCAAACCTTCTCCAAGCATCACTCACCACAGTGTGCTACAGCTAAGATGCCAAACCCTTGTTGTTACACAACACAACTTAAGAAGAAATCTTTCGGTGAAGCTGGTAAAGGAGTGTGATCAACGGGATCACACTACTGAATCCTTACAAAGATCTAAAGCAACTTTGTCACTGTATATAATATGTGGTTTGGAGTCCTTAGTGGAAGTAAATTATGAATTTGTGCAAACATAAAAGCATGAACCGTAGTGTTTCAGTTTTTATGTAATACAAGATTCTGTTCTGGTTTTTTATGTGTTTATTCGTAAAACAAGGGAAGGGTTAATTCTCAACTCCTTTGTAACCATTTTATTCCCACCACCCGAAGTTAGTCAGCTGTGCTGTTAGTACCTGTTGGTGTAAAGCTCGGGGCCCAGGGGCAAACTAGAGGAGGAGGAGAGGCAGACAAGACAGAGGTTAAAGACAGAAGCTCAAAGTTCATGCATAACTCTCCATTTACAGTTTTCTCCTGTACATTCACACCTGATCTCCAAAACAACGAGAAAAGTGAAAAGCCAACTTTCCACCATAAAACATGAGCAGGAAGGTCAGAAAAACCACCACTAGTATAACTCTTAACTGTCAACTTCTTTTTAACAAATAAAAACTAGATATCAGATGTCCCCTAGGAGTGACGGATACTTATTAATTACCTTAAAGCCCCAATTCAGCACCAAGTGAAAAGCACTCCAATTCTACAAAGTCATGCAAGTTGAAATGAGCTGTGAAAGAGCTAAACCATGCAGATCAGATCAAAAGGAGCTTAGAAGATGAACACCAGAAGTGGTGAGGAAATGTGAGAAGAAGCCATGAGAACACAGACAACCTGAAACATTAAACACATCAGTTCTATACTGTTTGTTCATTTTATTTCCCATAGAGAGATATATTGACATATTCCCTGCCTTATGATAATTTTTGACTGAGCAAGCCTTGCTGAAGAAGAGAGAAAATCTTGGTTCATTGATATGAAAGGAAAAGTTATCCTTTCAGGGGTTCAGAAAAGCATCATTGTCAGTGAGGGGCAGGTCAGCGGTCAGTTCTACCTGTCGAGGCTGTGGCGTGGGGTTCATCTGTGGAGGTGCCGAGGTTGCAAACACAACAGAAGAAGGCTGCCCAGGGGGGAACGAGGGCTGCAACAGACAGAAATGGACATAAACATGAGGAAAAACTTGAAAAGGAAGGCTGCCCTGAAGTTTATGTTCAATCTGCAACCATAATAACTTTCTCTTATGAGAGATAGCAACATCAATATGTTAGAGCTTCACACAATATGAAATCATAATTCTTATACCAAGAACTGCTTTTAAAGCCTCTTAAATGATAGATTATTATGAATTTCATTGCTACAAATTGACAACATTCAGGAAGGAGTTGAACAAACCCAAAGTAGGGAGTGAATGCTGCGCCTCTGTTAGGATCAGAGAAATGCCTGATAAATCAATTTTTTTTTCTCACAGGTACGCCAAAGATCCAGGACAGCACCGGAGTGTTATCAGGCCTGAATATTATATTAAAGTGTAGATGCACCATTATTTAATTTCATCAGAGCTGAGATCAGACGCAGAGTCCACTATGACCAACCCACATCATCAACCCAGCATGCTTTGCACAGGTGAAAACATGGCAACTTCAATAGGCGAAATAACAAACAGGCAAATTTTGAAGTAATTGTGATTTTTTTTTTATAAATCATAAACAGCAACTTTTAGGTTAATATGAAAATTACAATAGATTTAGGCCAACATGATCAACTCCTTGGATTTTTTTTCTCCTCTGATGAACCTCAGTGAGATTAAATTTTATGAACTTCATGGGTCCATTGAGACTTACCTGTGAAAGACCAGGGGAGGGGGCAGGGTGAGGGGCAGATGGGGGTCCCGTTATAGGCTGTGGTGCTTTATTCATTTCATGGGGTTCTGCATGGGGAGGCAGATGTGGACCTGTGTAAAAATCTAACAAAATAGAAAACAGAAGGCCTCAGTTAGTGTGAAAAAAAGGTTAAGATGTGTTAAAAACAACAATAAAAAAGGCTTACATTTATGATTTTCCTTTTAGGTCCAAAGAGTAGTTTCTGTGTGGAAGGATATTTTTCCTGAAAGACAGAAAAACTCGTAATGATGACAATGTTGTGGCTTCATGTACATTTTCAACACTCAACAGTATTTAATTACTTGTTTCTGAGTTGATTAAAGAGCAGAACAAAACTGACCACAAACAAGGAGATAAAAAAAAAAAATGCCCTGTGTTACTTTTTTTTGTTTCTGAACCCAAAAGCTCAAACTCCAGGCTGGAGAAAACCTGTATTTAACTTTTAAAAAACTGCCTACAAATGAGTAATGAGCTAAACATAAAGACAACAATAACTTATTTGGATGAAATACAAACATTTCACAGAAATATTTCAGTTTGTCTTTTTGAAAAAAAAAACAAAGAATTGACCAACAGTGACCAATAATTAGCATCCAGTTTGTTCACCAAACATGGAATAAATAAATCCTAATTTTTACCATAAAAGTGCAACGTAATGTAAATGAACGAAAAGCATTTGTCATTAAAAGCTTTCCTACAGCTCTATGACTCTTTCTTGTGGTGACACATTTGTTATTTATAGCTAAAGCCTCTATTATATATGCCAAAGGCACACTTCTACACCAGTCTGCCTTAGTGAAAACAAAAGGAAGCAAGTGTTACATTTAAAACATAAAAGCCATGAGTCATGGTGATTTAAGGGTGTTTTTAAAGGAAATCACACTGCAGAAGAGACTATAACCCCTGATCTTTTCATAACTATACCCACACAAACAAAAAAAATGACATGACTACATTTGCTTTTAACTGAGTAATAGTTTCCATTCATTCAGCCAGATGGCATCACCGGCTTAGACACAACGCTGGTGAAGACATTAACATTTAAAGTTCTGCAGTTATTGATTCAGGCAAGATATGAGGACAGGATAAAACCGTTGAAATGTTGGAAGTCAGAGTAAAGAACAGACAGCACAAGTCAAAGTCTAAATCACACTTCCCAGGCCATGTAGGGACTGGAAAGAAAATAAATGTTAAATAAATAAACTGAGGGCTGAATGGGATCAATAAAAGACAGAGACTGTCTCATGGGCTTTCCTCTGGTGAGCTGGAAACCACACAAATAAAACCTATTGGATTTGGAGCACAATGCTAAGCAAACTTGTCTAACCAATTAAACATTTAACCATCAGACATTTATGCATGCAGAACTAAAAAAAAAAAAAAAGGAAAAGTTTGAAGAGAAAGTGAAGCAAAGCTCCCACCGCACTCCACATCTCACTGTGCTGCTTTCACACGCCGTCCTGTCATCTGAGCCACCTCAACATGCGAGCACCACAGGGGTCCAGACAGCCCCCATTTCAGAAACATGCTCCTCCAGCTATTGCATAAGCATAATGACCCAGTAATGGAGAGTGGCGGAGCACCTGTTTGCTGCAGACAAACTCAGATTAATGCCTCCTGAAATGCAAACAAATACTACACTGGCCTCGCTGCATTCAGCCACAGTAAAAAATCTTTGCATTAAACTAACTCTGACTGTCCACATTTGACTTTATTTAATTTCTCGGAACACTTTTCATTTTCATCCCGTTTTAAGCATTTATTTTATTTTCCTGGTTGTCAAAGCAGTCGAGGAATCGAGTTAGTCTGATTCCGACTGCAGTGAAGAGCCGCTGACAGCTGGCACTTGGCCAAAATCTTAATATTTATATTTTCCTGTAGCAGTATAATAGTCTATAGAGTAGGCAGAAGGTGGTTACAAAGTGCAGGAGTGACTCAAGTTTTCCTATGACTGTAAGGAGAGCATAGAGTCCCACATCATTCCTCCTCTTGTTGTTGCTGCTGGCTGAAATAAGGTTGTTACAATTCTCCTTAGTTAACAAAAAAGACAAATTCAGATTGAAAACTTTTCAAGTAGCAAAGTGTAAATCATAAATCATTCATGGTGTGCAAACTAAATCATGAAGGTAGAATTTTAGTGGGTCATTTTGTATAAATACTGTGAAAACCTGGTGTTTTTGCATTAGATTATGATTCTATTACAACTGCATACTAGTAGAGGTTTTTTTCTGCTAAATTTGAAGGTTACAATAGAAAAGAGTAATAAATGGAAAGAAAAACCAAGGGACACGCTGAACAATAAACAGTTTTGAACTCAAGATTTCAATCTTTCTCTGGTCAGTCAGCACACCGTACCCCAATTGTGCTGCCACCCTTTTGTATAACAGTAATAGTTTCGAAAAAGCGTTATGATGGACTAAAGATCATAAAAGTAAACCTTCTGCAAAAACTGTCTAAAAGCTACAGGAGCAAAGTGGTGCTTTTATTGTACCTCAAAATTTCACAGTGGTACAACTGCTGTCACCGAAAAAAAAGAAGAGAAGGAGTGGAACACAGGAGAATAAAGAGAAGACAAAAAACTATAGAAAATCTTGCAATGGCAATATCAGGTGCGATAAATCCTTATTTTCTTCTGCTGCCGTGAGATTCCATCCAACTGGCTAAATGTTACATCAGCATTAAAAATGCTAATTCATAACACTTATTATGTTAGCTAATAATTACGGCACTCCCAACACTCCTTTGTGATATGAACATTGCCCTGGAAAGAAGCTAATGTGGCAGAGGTGGCGGGTTGCACAAGAAGAGAAAAGAAGCAAAAGCAAAGCTTTATGGATATTATGGTGAGCTTGTGACACATGGATATAAAACGTCTATGTGCCATATGCACTCATTCACACTGGTCAGATTTTTTGTTTGTATTTTTTTAAAGAAAACAGCCTGAATATAATTCATCTCGATTCAGTAATCCTACTGCATCGACGTCAGTCATTTGAAACCTCATCTGCAGCGAAGGCTGGACAATAAATAAATAATAGATATTGCAATAGACATGTGATCATAGATCATACATCACATGGAATATTAAATAATTTCACAGAACTACAATACTAAGCCACACAGCATTCTGGGGAATGTAGGCAGAGGAAAGACTTTAGCCACTCAACCTCTAAAGCAAGGTTGGTGGATTCAACTAACTCGCTCCTTCATTGGTTACCTAGCAACAACCTGTTGATTAATTTGTGAAGCGGCAGTTTCAGGGTTTCCCATTGTGCCTCGTAACTGCTTAGAAACAAAACAATTGCGTGCTGGAATAACTGGATAAAAACGGAAAGACCATGCCACCAGTCCGGTAGCATTTCAGATATTCAAAATAAAAATTAATCTATAATTATTGGCAGATTGATATGAAACATGTATCATGATATATTTTTCAGCCCAATCTGCAGCAATGCAATGTGAGTAAGAGTAGATATGAAGCATTTATTAGGAGAATGAAACTGCGTGGTGACAATAATAAGCTCATGTTCTTCAGCTTAAAACACTTAAAACCTAATGCATTACAATCAGTGCATACTATGCCTGAGCAGTAACAATACTTTTTTTTCTGTGTGGAAGTTATTACCGAGCAAAGATCCCAAATTTGTTATCAGAAGTTTTAGCTTCTGGTCTAGAACACAAACAATGCAGACACCTTTATCATTAAGTTTGTTTTTTTTTTGTCACTCTGGTTTTAAAACATCTCCTTCTAAATCTGAGGACACAATCACTTCTTCAACAAGTGATCCAATAGAAATCTCTGTTTTGAAATCAGTTGACAGCTCCTGGCTCATAGAGCTACTGGAAAAAATAAGAACCAGTTTGTCTGCAAACATTTTATAATGTAATTAGATGAATTGAGCATCA
>CAEGAE010002343.1:0-31770 GCA_903067095.1 Girardinus metallicus
AGAGAAGCTCAAATGTGAAAAATTGGACTGATGTTGATATGCGATAGTAACACTGCTGTTATGTTAGATTTACCAATGTTTTATTTTATCTTTTTCTTATCCGATTACCTGATTAATTGTAAGAATAATCGATAGATTACTCGATTACTAAAATATTCGTTTACAACAGCCCTATTTAAAAGTGCCTAATAGATTTTTTAGCTACACAAATAGTTACTAAAAATTGTCACAATTATGAAGGCATCTTAAAATTAAATAAGTCCTGAAGAAAAGCCAATTTTCCCAATTCTCTGCAGAAAAAAATGACCCGCAGCCTCTCAGAAGAGAATTTGAAAAATCACTCTGGAAAAATATTGAATTTGTAGAAACTCTGAAGTTGAAACACATGATTCAGAAAGATTTTGTTCCCTACAGATAAAGCTGATAACATCGTGGGCGATATCACTCATGAAGTGACAGAAAACATGGTGCACCTACACTGGAAGGAGCCTGCAGCGCCAAACGGCATCATCATCCTGTATGAGGTGAACTACAAGAGAGTCGGAGACCCTGAGGTAAAGACTCGGTTATTTTACGTAGATCCTCCAACACAGAGCAGCGTTTTCTGGCTTATTCATGACTAACAGCAACTTTCAACAAATTTATAAGCAACAAATTAACTCCATCCACAGAGCGCAGCAGTGTGGAGAGGTCACGTCTTTGTGACTTATTTTGAAATTTGCCTGATAGTAGTTTGATGAGCACTAATGGGCGAGTAATTTTAGTGCTGTGCTGTGTTTTAGTATCCATGGAAACAAGTGGAAAAAACATAAGCTTCATCTCAGGGATTGATGCCTGTTGATCCTGTTAAAAACATGTTTTGTAACCACACATGATGTTTTTCTACTGGGGAGCATCATAAAATATCGACATAAAAGTCAAAATAACCTTTTAAAAATCAGAAAAAATTAAAAAATAACCGTTAATTTTCCCAAACCTCCTTGCAGGAGCTGCCCCACTGCGTGTCCAGAAACATGTACAAAGCGTCCCGCGGCTGCAAACTGAAAGTAATGCATCCTGGGAATTACTCGGTCAGGATCCGAGCCACGTCTCTGGCCGGAAACGGGTCGTGGACCGAGCCCTCGTACTTCTACGTCCAGGACCCCAGTAAGTGTCTGTGGAAGAAAAACTGAGCTCAGAGAGGACTTTTGATGAAAACTACCGGAGGAGACGTGGGACAAAAAGTACAGCTGCATTCAAAATAGGAGGAGCGTGTTTTAAAAAATGAGAGTTCTTACAGTGTTACTGGGAACTTTCTTATCCAAAGTGAACCATGAAGAAAATATTTATTGAATGAATCACTCATCACCATACAGAGAGTTAATCTGCTTTTTTCTTCACAAACTCAAATATTTACTCCATAAACTAAAGACATGCTGGAAAATTTTACTCTACTAAAACAAAGATACGGTTTGATTCCCGGTGTGTTTGGGGTTTTTGACTTGTTGAAACACATTTTAAGGATTTTTCCTCTTCAGAACGAGATCATGTGACCAAATTATTATGCAATAAACGACTACTTGTGCCAAAAAAATATCTTCAAAAAAAAGGCAAAATTGAATGCTGTTTGGTTATTAAAATAATTTGAGAAATATTTTAATGAATTCTAAAAAAAATGTAGAATAGTTCTTAAATATTGTTTGGAGTTTAATCTGGGATCAGTAATAAATCTTTGTTTTTTTATGTGATTTACTGAATCATTCTTTTTGTTTTTATTTCACTCTCTAAAAATCAGATCATTGAAGATTATAACCAAATTTAGATACAAATTGAAAAACTAAACTTAAAAAGTGCTGTTTTCTTACGTTTCCTAAGACGGTAGAACATCTGTTTAATTTAATTCTTCTAAAATCAGAACTTCGCTAAACAGTTATCAGCAAAAGTCTTCAAAATGTAGATAAAAATGATTGTTGTTGTGTCCATGCAGACATGGTTCATGTATATAGCAGCCTGTGAATCTTGTCTTTGAGTGTTCTCTTTCCCACCTGAAATGTGCCGGTGTGTTTTGAACAGGCGACCCTCTCGCCATCGTGAAGATCATAATCGGGCCGATCGTCTGCTTTGTCCTGCTGATATTTCTGGGCGTGGCAGGATTCGTCGTGTTCAGGAAGAGGTACGCAGCTCTCACATCCCTTCATTCTTTTATTTTATGTATTTTTATGACTTTGTCATATCAAAGTGTTTGTCCGCTTCCTTTCAGTCAAACCCAAGGACCAAGCGGACCCATTTACGCCTCTTCAAACCCAGAGTACCTCAGCGCTAATGACGGTGAGCAGAAAGAGTCTGAGAGGTTTCTTTAACGGCACAGGGATTTTAGCGCTTTATTCAGTGAATCCCATTTAGACGGATAAATGGAGCTGAAATAATCAACAGCATTAGCTGCTTGTGTTTTCTGAAGAGTTTTACTTCAACAAAGGAGTTGATTCATAGACTAGATAAAGAAAAACAACCATTCAGCTAAATTAATATATACACTGCATGGCCAAAAATCATTTTAACAAAGTCTCCAAGTGGATTTTTTAAAATGGCAACAAGTTATTTAATGACGCAGTGAGTGGCTTCTTATTCCTTAAACAGCCATGTGTAACACTTCCGGTTGTGATGGAAAAGACTTTGAAAGGTCAAATCGTTTTCATCAATCAGAGAAAACACCAAGCATTTGATTTAAACTGTGTTTTACCTAAAACAATAACAAAAATGTAAACAACTCAACCATTAATCTCCAGGTCCTTGAAAAACAAACTGTTCAACTAATTGTATTTGTATTTAACGTTATTGTTTGGTCAATTTTCTGTCAGATTCCCAGTTCTTCAAGAGGCATTTAAATGTTTAATTGTCAGCGGAAATTCCCAGATGTTTCCTGTTTGTAAATCATCTTCAGTTGATTTAATCTGTTTACATTTTTTGATGTTGGTGCAGAACTTCATTACCAGTCAGTTGCTTGCAGAACTATTTACTCAGTTTTATCTGTTAAACGGTTAAAATGAACTCGTGCCATCAAAGCATCTGAACTCCAATAAATCAAACCGAAGTGGCTGCTTCATACGACACATCAGAGAATTTGACATTAACTGTGTTCATAAAAACTTGAAAGATGCTCTGGCCCGGCTTGTTCTAACCTGCCTTCCTGTATTCCCCTAAAGCTGAAGGCTGTGAAACCTGAAATGTGTTTGCAGTGTACGAGGAGGACGAGTGGGAGGTGCCGCGTGAGAAGATCGCCATCTTGAGGGAGCTGGGCCAGGGCTCCTTCGGCATGGTCTACGAGGGCATCGCTAAGGACATTGTGAAGGGCGAGGGCGAAACACACGTGGCGGTGAAGACGGTGAACGAGTCAGCCAGCCTGAGGGAGAGGATCGAGTTCCTGAACGAGGCATCAGTCATGAAGGCCTTCAGCTGCCACCATGTGGTAAAGAAACTGACATATCAGGATGTCTGCGCATCTGTGCAAAGCCTTACATTAATTTATTTAAAATGAAGGCCTTAAAATGACTCATCTTCACATTTTGCATGTTTTTGTACTTTCATTTTGGTTTCTACTGCTTCTAAAAGTCTTCTGCTTCTAAAAGCCCAAGTGCTTAAAAAAATGCTCTTTTGGTGTCTGGAAAAAGAGCTGTTTCAAAAACCTCCAGAATGCAACAAATCAGCAGGCACAGCCCGTTACCTAGCAACCCTAGCAAAGTTCCAGCATCACCTAGCAACCCGAGATGAGCTCCAATACATTTTTAACCACTTTATATGCTGTACAATGGCAGCTGGAAAAGACAAGTCAAGGTTTCCCCCAGATGACAAGCTAAGCCCACTGGTAGCGGTGCTAGGGAAGTCCACCAGTCGAGCCACCGTGTTTTTGTTTTAAAAAAAGGCTAGAAACTGAGAAATTTGAGAAATAAAACATAAACAGCAAAGAAAGTATAGCTGTGCACTAAATAAAACTAGCCTTTCTGTAGGTTTTGTATGTATAATCAAAACCCATTATCTTTTTTACATATGTGGAATGTTTTATTATATGTAAACCTAGATTAACACGACTTGTTTTACTGATGTGTTAAAGTAAAATAAACAACGTTTAGTCTGGTGGGTAGTCAAGTAAAGCCTGATGGGCCGCCAGGCTTATAATACACTGGGGGAAATCTTGCAAGTGTTTTCTTGTTGACAAAAGAATGCAGAAATCACTTGCTGCAATCTTGTTGGTTGTGCAGGAGGCTCTACTTCTGCTTTTCAAAGATGTACGGTTGTATAATTGCACATCGTTTGCAGCCATTTTCACATGCAAGTGTAAACGTAGCATGTGAAAGTGACAAGACGCCTTAAAGCAGCTCATTCTGCAAGAAATTCAAAATTAGCAGAACCGATTAGCCTAAATTCTCATTATCTAAGAATAATTTTATGCAAAGAAATTAGTGAATATCTCTTTTATAGCCCATAGACCTACACTAACCTGTTCAAGAAAGCATAATAGGTCACCTTTAAAAAGTCTTACATTTGTTTATTGAAAATTAAGGCTTAAATACATTAATAACAGATCTTTTTGTCATGGCAAAATGTGAGGACAATTCAATCTCATATATGCTACCTAGGTTTTTTTTCTGTCGGGCAAAAGTTTGTGTCATGCCCCGACATTTTTGCTCACTACGTTAGTATGACTCGACACAGATAAGGCTACCAGTAACAAGCTAGCAAACTAATATTTGCTTGCTGGCTAGCTAGACATCCAAAAGCCATGTAGGAAGCACAAAGCTGCCAAGAGCCACAAAAAACCCCGGAAGTTTCAACAGTTCTGGCTTCCTTTATTTCTTTTGTACATTTCTGTTGTGATATAGGTCTTAAATTTTATCCATTATAGTCTTAAAAAGTCTTAAATTTGCGTATTTTAAGATGAGAGATGCGTCATATGAAGTTATAGTGTAATAAATAATGCTGTTTCCTCTCAGGTCCGCTTGATGGGCGTCGTGTCGAAGGGCCAGCCGACGCTGGTGGTGATGGAGCTGATGACCCACGGAGATCTGAAGAGCTACCTGCGCTCTCTGCGGCCTGACGCTGAGGTAGCGCATCTTGGTTTCACTCGCTAGTTTAGTTTCTTCCTCTCACTTCTGCTTTTTTGGGGAAAAAATACCCCACCGGTCCCAGCCCGGGATATAGAAATTCAAATTTCTGACGGTTCTTTTTATTTTTAGCTCCGAATGAAAATGTTACTTTTAAAGACAAAAATGTGAGTTGGAGAATCTACTGATGAGATTTTCTGAACTAAAAATCTCTGAACTAAGAGCCATTTTTTAATGAAGAATTTAGATGCTAAAGGCACTTAACCTGTTTTATCAATGAATCAAATTTTTGCCTTTTGAAGATTAAATTTTTGGACTACGTGTGATTTCATCACACCCAGTGCCGCCTTTTATAACTTCTATTTATTTGGGCTTTTGAGAATATTGGGGCCTGGCTAAGATTTTCTTTTTAATAAAATGAGAATAAAGTCATAATATTTTAAGAGTGAAGTCATATTAGGAGAATCAAGTAGCAATTGTATGAGAACAAACAAAAAAAAAAAATATGAAGTGAGGAATGTTGAGTATCTTCTGAAGTTCTACTATTAGTTTTACAGATAAGGAAACACGTCATATTTTAACACATCAGCATCAAATTATTATCAGTAGCAGGACTTTGAAAGGATTGTTCAAATGACTGAGTCTATTTTGAAGAAAGAACCAGATGGACTGAGCCGGTCACGTCAGATCTTGATAACTAGAAGATTTTTTTCTCATTTAAACTACTTTTTTTCTCTTAATTTGAAAACGTATCACTGGAAAAAATTCTGTCTTTTTTCTGATAATAAAAGTAAAACTCAAAGAAGAGATAATTGAACTAAAAGCCACTTTTTAAAGAGTTATTTTTTTAGAAAGGAAAGCAAGAAAAAAAAATCTGTTAAAATTAGAAATCAGATCTGGTATGAAAGAATGTGAGATTTTATCTTTAAGCCATATCGTCCTGTCCTACTTTGTATCCATTTGTAGTGGTGTTGATACATCATCGCGTGACTCTTTTCCTCTTCTGTCCCAGTGTTTTGTTTTAAGGCACTATTTCTCTTTGAACCTTATTGTTCTTTGGGTTAAGCTTAGTTTTTCTTTTTAGTCTTCTCTCTGACTGCAACATCATGAAAGATTGCACAGAGAAACACAAGATTATTTCCACAGTTTTTGCAAAAACATTTGCATTGGATGTTTTAATATCTGTATTTAAATCACTACCAGTGTAACGTTTAAATACCACAGGAAGCTATGTGGTTTAATGTCTAACGCATTCTCCGGAATGGGCAGAGGACTGAGGGAGGTGGACAGAGGATTTAAACAGTTACCTCTGGCGCTAGCTGAGAGCATTTCACGAAAACAGGCCAGTTTGCTGTAGATTATATGTTTAAAATCTGTCTCCTGTCCCTCAGAATAACCCGGGGCGTCCACCTCCCACTCTGAAAGAAATGATCCAAATGGCCGCCGAGATCGCAGACGGCATGGCTTACCTCAACGCCAAGAAGTTTGTCCACAGAGACCTGGCAGCCAGAAACTGCATGGTGGCTCACGATTTCACAGTCAAGATAGGAGGTACGTTTTGCTTTGGAGGCTGTAAGTTTAGCAATAAAAGCTTTCTGATGTCGCCCCCTGGTGGCATCATGAAGAGATACATTCTTATGAAATCTGTAAAAATTGTACTTTCTTAATTATCTCCATACAGTGTACCTAAAATGGAGATGTATTGTAAATTAGAAGATAAATAGATGGTTTTCACACATCTACAGATTTAATATTTTACCCGTTCTTCTTTGCAATGTAGCTAAAGCTCATTGAGCTCATTGTTTCTTGAAGGCGTTTCATTTCTCATTCATAAACATTTTGAAACTTATCAGTCTTCCTGAGGCCTTTGAACAACTACTGTCTTTAAACTAGGAGCCATATTTGCCTTCAGTGTAGCTAAATAACACTTAATTAAACTTAAAGATTTTCATAAATCTCTACTTTGGAAAATTTGCAGCCATTTTCAAAGAGCTCTGTTTAATTTGTGTATTTAGAGTTTAAAATGAAGAAGAATATAAAATGTTTACAGGAAAGGAGAAGAATACATTTCCTTCTGTGGGGTGGTGAAATTTGTGGAAAATGAAAAAAAGACTAATAGTTTCCAACTTTATGACAAAAATAAATAAATCTACAACAGCATTAATGATATTTTTGTGTCACTTTGTTGTGGGAAATGTATTTGTTGTATTAAAAAACAGCACAAACCATTCTTTGGTATAAAATTTACATTTAAAACAGTTGATTCTTTAACATTTATTAGAGCTACATGTTACAAACGCCTAGCTTAGCATGTGAACTTCAAATTAAATACTTTAAAGTTTTTAACATGAGGAATATGTGAACTCTTTCAGTAACAGTGGGTCATTATTTAGGTTGCATTTTGCAGCACAACTGAACCTTTACAGTTTTCAGGTCATTTTTCCACTTGTTGTTGTGTCATAATGTTTCACACTCAACTTTCTAGGGTCATAAGTGCCACTGAATGTGTCCCAATTCTTGACTAATTCAACAACCTGCTTGTGTCAGCACTGGGTTGTACAACGATGTTATTGTGCTTTAAAAACAGGACTACCCGGCCAAAAACTGCGCTCCTCTGAGAGCAGTTAATGATTACTGGCACTGAAGTTATGAAGACTGATGTTGGATTATTTTTTTATTTTTTTATTTTTCTTAATTTCAGAGCTTTTGGAGATTTGTTGACTGGTTTGGACTGTGGAAAATAAAGATTTCTAAAATAGATGGTCTGAAAAGCTCCAGTCACAGTTAACAGTCAACTCCTTCTGTTATGCGAAGTTCATATTTTGCATGTTTTTGTTCTTCCATTTGGGTCTCTGCTGCTTCTAGAAACAGACCAGCTGTTTTTTTTTTTTTTGTTTTTTTTTTTGGCAAAAAGTTAATATTTTTTGGTGTCTTGAAAAGGAGCCACTTCAAAAACTCACATTTAACAGGGGCTCTGATGTTACCTAGCAAAATGAGTGGACCCCATACCGTTGCCTAGCAACCCAAACTGAGCTCCAGCATGTTTGGTCAGCTGTACAATGGCTGCTGGAAAAGACAAGTGTTTTGTTGTTGACTTACCATCCAAAAACCACTTTCTGCAATCTTGTTGTTTGCGCAGGAGGCTGTACTTCTGCTTTTCAAACATGTATGGTGATATATTTGTGTGTCTGATTGCAGCCATTTTCACATGCAAGTGGAATGTTGAGTTTGGGGGTGTGGCCAACAGCAGCTTATTTGGATTTAAAGTGACAAAACACCTTAAAGCATCTCAAATACCTCAAGTAGGCAGAACTGACTGGACTAAAGTCTCATTTTTTAAGAATAATTTTGAGCCAAAAATGTAATGAACATGTTTTGTATAGACCATAGACCAATCCTAACCTGTTCAAGGAAGCATAATAGGTCACCTGTAAGAAGTAGATAAAACAGATCAGTTACACACAGGAAATATCTCAACCTTAAAAAGATCTCTACATCCTTCTAGCTTAATTTCTGAATCTTACAATCACATTTTGTTCCCAGACTTCGGCATGACAAGAGACATCTATGAGACGGATTACTACCGGAAGGGAGGGAAGGGCCTGCTGCCCGTCAGGTGGATGGCACCGGAGTCTCTGAAGGACGGCGTCTTCACTGCGCATTCAGACTGCTGGTAAGTAAAAGCACAGATTTTTCTTCAACATTTCACCAAGAACAAACCAACCTGTAAACCTTTTCTCTGTTGGTATCCACCAGCTACGGCTGTGTTTCTGGCCTCCTGTTTACAGACGGATTT
The DNA here is from genome assembly GCA_903067095.1 of Girardinus metallicus. Taxonomy (NCBI): domain Eukaryota; kingdom Metazoa; phylum Chordata; class Actinopteri; order Cyprinodontiformes; family Poeciliidae; genus Girardinus; species Girardinus metallicus. The sequence continues at coordinate 8,875 of CAEGAE010002343.1, forward strand.
ATTAGTCTGTCAGATGTCTAATCAGCTGATCTCTATGTTTACCAGGTCGTTTGGGGTCGTGCTGTGGGAAATCAGCACCCTGGCCGAGCAGCCGTACCAGGGCCTGTCCAACGAGCAGGTCCTCAAGTTCGTCATGGACGGAGGCTTCCTGGACCGGCCAGACAACTGCGCAGACAGACTGTAAGCACACACACAAAACCTGTTTATCTCTATAATAATACATAAACATTAAGGCAAGGCAGATATTTTTATATTGTATTTATTTATGTGTAAAGAACAGCAGGGTTGTTCTGCTAATATAGAGTAAAGTAGGTGCCAATAACAAGTTTCAGTCTGGAGAAGTCGCGAATGTAAGGCTGAAACGATTAATCAGTTACTAAAGTAATCTTCAACTAATTTAGTTACCAATTAATTAACAGGAGTGTCAAGACTCCAAAATGTTATTTTCTGAATAAACAACATACTCACAGCGTTAATTAAGCCAAAACTATACAAAAAATGTATACATTTTGCATTTAAAATTAAAGAAAACCTTTGTCTGTAGATGTTTTCCACTCATATAAGAAGTATTTTTAACTGCGTCCTTTAAAAACATCCTCTACTACAAATGATCAAGTGTACACTACAGGACTCCTACTATCGCATTTTAGGCAATAAATGTGTTTTCTTGTTGACCTTCTATCCACTTCTTCCATTCTTGTTGGTTGTGCAGGAAGCTCCACTTCCGCTTTTCAAAAATGTACTTTTGTAAAATTGCACATCTGTTTGTGGCTATTTTCACGTGAGAGTGTAACTGTTGAGTTGATGGGGCGTGGCCAGCAGCAGCTTATTTAGTTTAAAGTGGCAAGACGCTCCCAAACAGGGAAAACTGATCAGACTGAAATCTTAGAGTTTGTGCAAAGAATACAATGAACATGTTTTGTATATCCTGGTGAAGGAAGCATAGGACGTCACCTTTATCATATTTGATAATATAAATATGTTTTTAATATTTTTAACCCTTCCATACCGAACATAGTGCTAGCAACCCATCCAAATTTGCAATACTGTAACTTTACGATATTTTACTGAAAAATTCCAACGGTTTCTGAAAGGGAAGACGTTCCACTTTGCAGCCAATATCGGGTTATTACGGTAATCTCACCCCCAACGCAGCAGGAAGTGAAATTAGGCCGAGGGGCGCTCTTTTAGTAGACGGTAAATTGTGAAAATAACTTGGATAAATGGGCAAATATATTTACTCGGGACATTTAAAGAACTGCGCACAATTAAAATAAGTAAAAATATCCAGGCAGAGATTTGAAATTTAGGCCATAAAGGGTTAAACATCAGCGAGATCTCACTCTCCACGTCTCGTCCCACAGACACAACCTGATGCAGATGTGCTGGCAGTACAACCCGAAGATGCGTCCGACCTTCCAGGAGATCATCGAGATGCTGAAGGACGACCTGCACCCCTCGTTCCGGGAGGTCTCCTTCTTCTACAGCGAGGACAACAAGCTGCCAGAGAGCGAGGACTTCGACCTGGACATGGAGAACATGGAGAGCATCCCCCTGGACCCGTCGTCGTACTCCCAGCGGGAGCAGTGCTCGGACAGGGACGAGGCGTCCTCCATGGGCCTGAGGGGCAGCTACGAGGAGCACCACATCCCCTTCACGCACATGAACGGGGGCAAAACCAACGGACGGATACTAGCGCTGCCGCGGTCCAGCCCGTCCTAACACATCCCTCAACACCACGTCCGTGCTGCAGAATGAAATCTATTTTTGTTTTCATTTTATATATATATATATATAGAGAGAGAGATAGATCACACTTTGATCACTTTGTCCACAGAAACCCCTCAACACACATCTCAGGACTTTATTTTTCTCTCCAGATGCCACAAACACACTACAGCGAGTCCACGCGCGGACGCCACAAGACACTTTTTGTATTTAAGGACGAACCTCCTGCTTCTCTGTTGTTCAAGATTGTACTTTATATAATGTACATAGATATATATATATATTGCCAATGTTGTGCTCGACTGGGTGGATTTTGGATTCAACTGTGAAACAAACTCTTGACAAACAAGAAGGCTGCTAAACCCACTGTCCCTCCTTTTCGTCCAGGCCGCGTCCCTCATCCGCCCTCAATCTGTCCCCCGGTTTGCTTCGTTTTGGGGAATAAAAAGTGCCCTTCTCTTTTTGTCTGTGGCCTACATCGGCTGTCATGGAACTGAGTCTTTGAATGCATGTGGATGATAAACTGAAAATGAAACAAAAGAGACAACTGGATGGTCCAAAAGATGATCCATCCTGGAACAAACTGATCCACTGGAGAAGCTGGCTGAAGTGGCTTACCTCCTCACACTGCAGTATTCCAAAAATGGCACACAGGATAAAAACACAGGACTTCTTTTGGGTTCTGTTTTGTTTTTTATTTATTTACATGTCTTTTATTTCTGTTTTCCCTCCTTTTTTTTCCTCTCATGTATTTGAGTTTTCACATCTACAGCTGAAGGATATTTAAACTGTTTTCAGAGACATGTTGGCAAACAGGTTAGTCAGATTTACCAATAGCTGCTTTGTTGGTATATTTTAGTGGGTATAGAAGTTAAAAAATATAAATATATATATATATAAATCTTATATTGTTGTTTTTGTACATAGGTATGTTGTCATTCTTGAGGTATTTCCGGTTAGATAATGTTTTCACGTTACTCTCTTATGTTTTTTTTTTTTTCTAATCCAGAAAGTCATTTACTAATTAGAATTTTTTTCTGACTTGTGATCAACCAACGGCACTTGGTCTTTTTACAGTGCGATGCCCAGGAGGAGGAGTGTTTGGTGTCTCCAGCTTTAAAATGTCTGCCCATCTTATCAAGATCAAAATAAAAATAGTGCTGTAAATAATGCAGCAAGGTGCATTTGTGACAAATGTGCATTTTTTTTTCTTCTTTGCCTACTTGTTGAGACTTTTAGTGTTAATTTCCTACACTACTTTTTACAATACATATGTCATTGGCTGGTTTGACCTCATCACGTCAAGGTTTCCCCCAGAAAACTTGCTAAGCCCGGTGGTTGGGGCGCTCGGCAGTCGTTCATCCAGTGGCCCGTTGTGTTTTTCAGTTAAAAAATGTTTAAAGTTGACAGGAAATTTTAAAATATCACTTGATAATTATGTGTTATTAAAAGATTGGAAGATTAATACCTGAACACCAAGTATAAAATCTTAAAAAAAAAACAAAAATTTTAAAAAGACCTAAATAAATAAGCCTGGTGGGGGCACAAGTAAAGACAAGTAAAGCCTCAGGATTATTATTAATCCTGAGGCTTAATAATAATTTTTTTTTCTAGTTTTATTTGAGGTTGATTCTAACTGGGTTTACCAAGAACGCTAATACTACTTCCAGTCAAAAGAAACGGCCATCATCCTGCCGCTGGTTCATATCTCTAGCAGAGGCAGGACACACCCTGGACAGGTTGCCATGGCAACACAGAGACGCACAAAGCAGCCATTCACACACACACACACCTAAGGACAATTTAGGGAAACCAATTAACCTACACTGCAAAAACACAAAATCTTACCAAGTACTTTTTGGTGAAGTTTTATGAAAAATAACTTTTCAGCACGATATGTGAGCTTGTTTTAAGTCAATAATTCTTATAAGTCAAATAATTTGCCAGTGGACAAAGATTTTTTTTTTTACCCATATTATAAGCCATAATGCCTTGTTTCGCTAGTACTTTTTCATCCATTATTTATGTAAAACAACCACCTATATCAGGGCTGTCAAACTCATTTTTGTTTTGGCCCAAATCAAGATCACGAAGGCTCTTAAAGGGCTAGTACTGTCTTAATATTTAGCAAGAAGTCTGACTTGGGGTTTAATTTCTAATTTCTTCGAATAGCCTCTCCTGGTAGGACTTTGAACTGGCTTTAATGATTTACACTTTCTTTTAATTTCCTTAATTTTTAAGGGAAAAAAGACAGTAAAATAATAATAATAATAAAGTAGACAATAGCACATGGTAAAACACGCAGGAGGAATCAGAAGTTTATTAAGTATCCCGTATTGAATTGACAAACCATTTGATATTTGAGTGAAATGCCTTAAGAAGCGCAACAGTGCCACCTGCTGTTTAAAACTGAAATAAACACCGTCTTGAATATGATGAATATATGACACGTATACAAAAAACACACAATGCTTTTCATTTATAGCAGATTTTACCACTCCAAATTTTAGTAAAGCATAGCGCAGTAAATTTTGTGTAAAAGTGAACCCCTCTTTAGTTAGGACCTCATTTTGGGTTCAATTTCTTAGCATTTTTGAAGAACATCATTTAGCCAACACTACCATGGACTTAGTATAATGTGTTTAACATAATGCACTTACTGGAGTTTTCTACACAAAGAAATGCAGATTTTTCATAACAGAAGAAATCATTTATTTCTTCACAATAGGTTCAAATAGCATGACATTCCTGAACAAGCTCTGCACTGGTGGAAATCCAATCTATTATCTTATTAATCTTTAAAATATATCTTTAGTACTAGCTGGACTTTTCTTGGCGTTCTAAATTGTTCAATAACTTGTTTATTTGGATGCAATTTTGCTGATGGTAGCATCATTACTTGTGAGGCCCTGTTAATGAAAATAAATGTGACATCAGCTGACAAAAGGACAAGAAAGCACCCAATCTGGTCTTCTAATTCAATCACAACGAAAGCCTGGTGACAGTTTCCCTGTCCTGGTCAACATGTTACCATAGTCTATTGATAAGGTCAGTGAAACAACGCTTGTGCTTTTAAGGCTAATCAGGTTGTTGTGATTAACACAATTTCTAAATGATTTTGCAAATTTTGGATGTTAGCCGTGGCAACAACTTGGAGCAGCTAATTAGTATCTCGAAGGCTTAAATAACATTCTTCAGTCAGAGGCTTCTTCAGGTCTGATGCGAGATCTGGCGTAGCCGTGCACATTTTGACATGGATGACACGAGTTACGGCAACATTTATTTTGCCCTTTAGGATAAATAAAGAATTTTTGCATCAAATTGTATCATTTAACTTCAAGTGTTTTGAGATACCTGGGAAAACAAAAATAAAAAAAACTACAAAGAAATGGAATATAAAGTAAACGATACGGTGCTTTCAGTACTTTTTTATGTTTTTAAACGTAAATTTGGCATGAAATTTTGATTTAATTGGTGACAACTTTGACACCCGAAATCAAGAATCTTGAGTAAATAGACAATCGTCTTGCCATAGATCAATGTGAAGCGCGCTGTTCGACAAACATAAGTGCTGCGTTCACTGCCCTAACGAGTGTTTAGAAAAAGAAGGACGGGCGAGAGAGGAGAGGAGGCTGGGATTTCTTTTAAAACACTCCCTTCATCGTCCAACCTCTCTTTTCTTTTAATGATTTGTGCACTTGTTCCTCCGAAGACATCTTCACTATTCTTTTCTTTCTGTTTAGTTGGATCTGTAAGGAGACCTATTATCTTAACCTTCGCCTGGAACTAAACAGCAAGTTGGGTTTCGCCTTCGACGCGTCCTCCTCCTACTGCAGGTTTTCTTTTCTGCCTCCAGGTAAAGTTATGTGACTGCTTTTGTGTAAAAACGTTGTAGGAGGAAAGCAGGTTGTAGGTAGCTAACGCTGACAAATGAAGCTAGCTGATTTTATTTTTTGAAAAACGTAACGTCATTTGTGTGTTTTCAGTTAAAAAAAACACGGATAAAATCGAGTGATTTAAAAAAAAAAAAAAAATTTATTGTCGCTTTTATTTACCCAAACTCGAAATGAGCTGGAGTTATTTAATAATTTAATCAAACTCAATTTATTTTCACTGCTGGGTGTCAGCTTTTGTAAAGTTAGCATTTAACCGTTGGGAAGCCGTTGTGGCCACGCTACGGGTTTGCTAGTGTCGCCTTCTGCCACTCCCGTTTCCCACTCTCAGGCTTCAGGTCACCTGCCTCCGGCTGAGCTCATCTGACACTCAGTCGATGGGAAACGTTATGAATCCAGGTCAGATACTCTCACCTTGGCATTCCTAGCATTCCCATTCCAGTGGAGCGCTCAGTAATCTCGTCCTGCCGTTTTCCATTCCCTCTGTTGTTGTTGCACATGTTCAACATCATAACATAATAAGTTTGTGTATATATATATTTTTGCTCAAATAAATGAATATAGATTAAAGTTTTATAAATATATGGCATCCAGTTGGATTTATTTCTGCATTATTTTCGGTGCATGAAAAAATAAAAATAAAATCCACAGCAACTATTTGTTTACTATGGTGGATTGATCCTGCTAAAATCAACAATAATTAAATAAGGAAACAAAATTTAAAATAAATAAGTATAAGTTGTTGTAATTACTTGCTTCCATGTTTATTTACATTTATTTATTTAATACGGAAAGTTTGTGTGAATTCTGGGGAGCTGATTGGTTCGTAGTTGACCAATCACAGTAGAGTTTTATTTCCTCATGTTTTTATTTGATTGTTTAGTTATTTCTTCATTTATTTATGCATTCATTTATTAGTCATTGTGACAGAATCAGTCCTTCATAAGTTTCAGGAAAGAAACACTAGAGATAAAGTTGAGAAGAAAAGTTGGCTTAAGATTAAAAGAAAATGTTTCAAGTTTTCAGCATCCCATGGAGAGTGAGTCATAATCTTGAAAATTAAGGTTATGGGAAAATTGCAAAGGCTATTGTAATCATTGCAACAACAGTGCATTGTTTAGGTCAAGGTGGATTAAGGTGTTAGGATGGTCCAGTCAAAGTCCAGACCGAAATCCAGATAAATTTCTGTCACTGAATTTTGTCTATTTTTCAAAGAGAAAGATGTCAACATATGGAAAGCTTTTACAGACGTACTCCAACTGAGTTGCAGCTGTAATATTAATTGCATTGTACAATACAGTGCAAATACACATCATGTGTAAAAGTTGTAAAATGATTAGAAAACCTGTATAAATGTCATTTACTTTCCTTTTCAGGCACAGTTTGTCATTACGATGTGACAAGAAGTGAAAAAGTTGAAGGAATACTTTAGCTAGGCACTGTGTTACCTTTTGCTGTGATGTGCAATTCAAATGCTAGATCTTAATTTTACAATAATCTCATATTTTTGTATAAGAGGAAAACATATTTTAGTTCATTAGAAGTTGGGAAGTTGTATTTTTATTAATCTTTCAAATCCTTATAATCTTTAAGGTCAAAGAAAGTTCAGTCATTAAGTTAGGGTCAGATTCTCAAACGCATTGTTTGGATTTTGAACTCATAAAATACTGAGAAATATTAGTTTGAATTGTTTGTATTGTTCATGGTAATGTGCCTGGTCAGAGTAACAAAGTCCCAGCCAAACGATACCGTGTTCAGTTTGAACTTGAAACTTAGGATTTCCATCTTTAAGTCAACTGGCTGTAAAATCCGGACGCTCCTCCCCTACCATGGCCTGAGAATCCAACATGGCCGCCATTGGCCAACATTTAGTGTTAAAATTATAAACAGAGTTGTGTCTCTGTAAGTCAGAAAGGGCATTGCCATTCCTGTGTGTTTGAGACGCAGCTCTTTTACCACAAGCCTCTACAAAGGGATCCAATTACCGCTTTGCATACCAGTCGTAGTATTGACAGCTATTGTTTGCCGTTTTAGTTCCGTAAAATTTGGCATTTTTTTTGTGTTGGTTCGTAGTACTGCTGCTGCACAAGAAGAAAGTATGTCAGAGTTTTGCCTCTTCCACTTAAGCTTGTGTTATTTTCCTCCACGGTCAAAAACGCCCATGTTAGTTTTGTTTTGTTATTCTGATTAATGCTAATGTAACTGTTGTTTAGATGTATAAAGTCCCGTGTTTTATTCTTTTTCTATCAAAGTTTTTTTTTTTTTTGCAGTATTGATGAATATTTTGTGTATTCCAGATTGTTAGCCGTGTGATCTAATGAGACAGCCTCAGGCTCCAGCTGCTTCACAAGTCTGAACAAGACAAACTGATAGAAAAACAAATGAATTAACCACCTTTTCAAGCCTTCATTTTCATCTTGTTTGTTCTTAGATTTGTGTCAGTATCCATGGTTTCCACCAGTGTTTTATAAGCCTGGCGGGTCACCAGGCTTTACTTGTGCCCCCACCAGGCTAAGCGTTGCTTATTTACTTAAGTATATTTAAACTGTTTGCATTTTGTAAGATTTTATAGTTGGTATTGACATATTAATTGTCCAATATTTCAAAAGCACATAATAATGAGGTGGTATTTTCAAATTTCCTGTCAGCTTTAAACATTTTCTAACTGAGAAACACAACGGGCCCCTGGATGAATGACTGCCCTAGCGCCTAACCACCAGGCTTAGCAAGTTTTCTGGGGGAAACCTTGAGTACTTGTGTCAAATATCGCATTTTCCAGTCAATCTCAAACGTTTATTCAAAAGTTCCCTGTAACTTTAAGATGAGGAGTTGTGAATAGACGGCTTTACTTTTGGACACTCACTGGTGCTCAGTGACATTACAAGTCTGCCACATTTAAAGCCAAAGATTACAGCATGTGTCCATCCATTTATCTTGAGGTTAATAAGTAAACTGTAGTCAAGGCTTTTAAAGGTAAAAGCAGCAGGAAAAGTGCAATGTATGACTGCTGAGTCATTGGTTTCATGATGTTTTGGTGCAACATGAGTAAACTGTGCATGCACACTTTGAGATGTTTAATAAGAAAACTAAAATAGAATAGTGCAGTTGTGAAAATATGCACATTATTCTGCAAACTCTTTCAGAAGGCAATCGAAAACAACAAATGAACATTTCTCTTCACAATTTATGTTGACATCGAAGAGCAGCAATAAACAGTCTGGAGTTATGTGATGTAGTGGGTGCTTCTTTCTGTTTTGCTGTTAATGCTTCCTTTCTCCTATTTCAGCAACACTACTTTGCAAGTTTTGGCATTTCATTTGCAATGTTCTGCATGTACCTTCTGGGCCCCAAAGGGTCGTAGTGAGAGTTTTTCTGGTGGATAATCTACAAATTTAAATAGCTTCTTTGATCAGTTTTTGCAAGATGCCAAAATAATGTCAGTTTGTTTAATTAACACCATGTTCTGAACTACATGACCGTGGTGTAATTAAGCACTATACAATCTCAATCAGTTGTTATAAGTGTTTTTTAGGGATTTACGTAGATTGCCGTCACTGATCAAGGTGCTTCGTTTTCAACTGCTGACCGCATCGTCACCCTGCTGGCCACCTCTTGCTGTTTTTCTATGATATGTCCGATTTGCTTGTGAATTAGTGTTAGTCAAAGTAGTCATTTTCCTGTTCATTGTGATTCCTATAGGAATGTTTTGCAGGTTCAGGCAGACACACAGGTCATCAGTTTACATGTATATAATTCTGATAATGTTCTGTACAAAACGCCTCTGATTTTTGATTTGTTTTTAAAAGAGAGAAATTCATCATGATTCTCCTTCAAGTTGCTTCTGTGTTTCTGGTTTGTGTCCCTATGACAGGACATGACATCAGTTGTTACTTATTCACTTTCATGCTCTAATTTGTCTGGGAACACTATGATTATGACCATTGACAGTGAAACTGCTTTCGTGCTAGTAGCGTACTTTGTTTTGTTTTTTTCCTTTCTCCATCTGTCCGTCCTCTGCAGCAGACTTAGCCGACTCGCTGGTCTAGTTGTTCTCTTGCCGGGTATTACCTGTAATTCATGCTCCTTGGCTCTTCGCCCAGTTTGGGTGAATCGTAGCAGGTGTGGCTGTCAGAAACGACAAAGTACTGGAAACATCCACATTGTGGAGAGTGACTTAGCATGAAGCTTGGAGGGATGCTTTTAAAGAAAGAAAAGTGATACTAAAGGAAAACGGTCTCTGTCACTTAGAAATATAAAGATGTGTGGTTACCTCACAGTATGTGTAACATTATATTTGTAATCTAACCCTGAGAAAACCCTCATGTATATATGAACTGCGCTCAGCATCAGGACATGGATTATTGCTTTGCTGTTGGAGGGCAGGACGACTTCAAAAGATTATAAGACAATCTTAGAGTTTGCTTTTACTTTGAAGATCTTATTGAAGCCTTTATCAGCACGGCTTTATATAAAGGTTCTGGTAGATTTTATTTATAACCTGTTTGAGTTTGCTGTTGACCACAATTTTAATGGCAGGATTCTTTAAATAATGTTCTGCAAACACACTGGTTCTCACGCTGAACCACAGGTAACACTAGTGATACTTTGGCTACCCTTACTTTGACTACTAAGGGTAGCCAAAGTCAATTAATTTCAAGATAAATATGGACAAATGTCACCAACTGCTTTGGCAATCGGTTGATCCAGCAAATTGATTTTTACTTCTTCAGAAACATCTCAACAAAAAGTAATTCAAAGGTCATCCAGAGCAATCTGAAAACCATAAAACTGAGTGTTTATTGCTGCGTCCCGTTAACGTCAGAGTCTGGATCTGGGAATGATGTCACAACCAAATTAACGATGTTCCAGTTCCTTTAAAAAAAACGATAGGTTTGAAGTACCTAAGCTTATATTTATTCTGTATTTGTCACGTATAAATGTTCCAGATCCTCAAAGTTTTACTACCATCATCATCCTAAAATAATTGCCTAAATAATCTGTCTGGTTTTTTTTAGTGGGGGTAGTGTGATGGTTTGGGATGGCTTGGCTTCCTCCAGAAGCTGAAAACTCCCTGTAATTTAATGGATGAATTTTTTTTCCGCAGAATATCCGGTCATCAGTTTGTGACCTTAAACTTAACTTCACCACAAAGTCCATCTTTTGGTGGCTTAAAACAAGCAGGAATGGCCTAGTCAAAGTCTGGACCTGCATCTGATTTAGATGCTATGGAATCGGTAGGACTCTAATAAGACTGGATTGGAACAGTTCTGCAGTTTCACCGTGACTTAATGTGTAAAACATGTCAGTTGTGTATGTCATTCCAGATGTCTTTGTTCACCACTTTATTTGCCTCTGTGAAGGTTTATTCTCTGTTGGGATTACTGTGTATTGCTTAATGTGTAAATTATGTAATCTGAACTTCTTTCAGATTACATAATTTGAAAAAAGTTCAGTAATCATAAATGCTTCAGGTAAAGGGTGGAGCAATGTTTTGTTAGTTATAATTTTATTTTTTTTTACACATTTTAATCTTTAACTTTCAACTTCTGAGTAAATTAAGGCAATAATACGCTGCACCTTTTAACCAATCATTTATTTATTTTGTTATTTAAGCTTTATTGGTACAGGTTGTCCCAATGAGATCCAAGATCTCATTTACAAGAGAGAGCTGTTTCTGTCATGCAGTGCCAGTGTACAGGAACGTGTTTGTTGTTGTTTTTTTAAAGCTGAAAAAGTCCAGATCTTGTTGTGTTGGTGTTTAAAAGGTCAAAATGGTGGTGCCTGGAAAATTTTTCAGAAAAAGCCTGATAAACGATGTCTTGGAGTGGTGACCAGTAGTACGTGTTCCTCAATTTCTTTGGTCAAACGTTAGTGTGTATTCTAGGTGTGTCTAACTTTACACAACTACTCTTTTCCTGAATAAGCTCTTCGATAAGAAAAAGCTTAAAACATAAATTATATTTGAATATTTTAGTCTGTTCCATGCTTTGCTACTGTTGAGTTAGATTGATCAGCATTTTAACATCCCTCATATGGACTCTTTATTTCATGTTTTTCATTCCTATTGTTTTCTCCAGCTTAACTGTGGACACATCGTGAAGACAGAAGGAAAAGAAAACTTTCTCATGAGAAGGGTGAGTCATTAAAGTCGGTTAAAAGCAACAATGAACTACTAATCATGTTTCCTTGATTATTTTTGCACCTTTTTGCAGAGATGTATATGTTAGTTTAAATTTAAAGAACACATTTATAAATATTGGAGTTTTCTCACTTTGAGTCTAGAACATATTTGTCTAATTGTTCAGCTGCAGCTTGCTACCACATGACAACTTTGCTCCTAGTTTTATTTTTCCCTTTCAGCTGGTCTGACTTGAGTTGTGGTGTTACAGTCTGTCAAACCAGTTTCCTTCACGATTCTTTCTGCTGCACCTTGTTTCGCTCTCTGCTTACGCTCCCTATTCCTCGGCTCAGATAGTTTATCTGTTTAAAGTGTCACAAGGCAGGTAAATGAGTTTTACTCCTTTAGACGCTTTTTTTTTTTTAAAGTGAAAAGTTCAGGAAACATAATGACGCCAATAACGGCAGTTATTGTTGTGACAGGTTATATAAGTATTGATTGATATCAGCTATTTTCTCATTGGAACATTTCATGTTTTTAAGTGAATGTCTCACCAGTTTACTTTCAGTGTTTGTCTTTTTCCCTGTGTTGCTCTTACAGTTTTTTTTTGTCTCTGTTTGTTGTTCTGGTTCACAGCTCTGCAGAGAGTTTCTGTGTCTCGCCTTCTAATGGCTGGACAGGCAGTTTTCCTCCCCAAACATCCAACTCTTCACCAGCTTCCTCTTCATACAGACCAGCAAGCGTGAGGTTGGTTTCAAATAAAAAAATCTTCATCAGAAACGCAACAACTTCCCATCAAGATTCAGCACCTTGGGTTTTTCCATGTATATTCCGGGCCGGGTGGATGTGTCATCCAAAACTTCTGCGTTTTAGTCAGCTTTGTTCCACTCCACTTGATGGATTTTACTTTGCTTGACACTGAAAAAAACGTTTCGCATGTTTCACTAGTCGCAGCAATATTGAGGTACTTTGTTTTTGTGCTGGGATGTTTTAATTTACCTGACGAGCCTCATCTCATCACCATCTAGACCCAGCGAGGCGCAGATGGATGAGACTGAAGGCCAGCGGGTGAAGTCTTTCGCTGATGAATCTGCGTTATTGGCCGAGCCAATCAACCCAGAAGGTCAGTTGGTAACAGATGAAGGGCGTGGTTATGAAAGATTTATGTAGCCTTTATTGAAATAGTTTAGATAAAGATGTGAAGAATTAAAAAAGTGATTTCTGCATTGTTTTGATTTAATCAGAGAATTGTTAGTTTTAGATATTATATTATGTGGCAAACATAATAAAATATTTAAGCTTTTAATAGAATATCATTTAAAATTGTTATTGAATAGTTTTATCACCTTAAGAAAAAAAATTAAATTGTCTCGCCTCATTCCGATTCTTTGTTTTCTTTAGACATGAATTTATTCTCTCTCAAGTTTAAGAAAAATTGCACCGTCTTTCTTTATTACGAGATTTTAGGACAGTGTGGATTTATATTCCCTCAAACCTAAAAAACCCACAAAAATTCTACAATAATTTAAAGCAAAATGCAGTTTATTTCAGCTTGATGTCAAACAGTTATGCTGAAGAAGAAAAAAAAGGGAAGGAAAACAAAAATTTTTTTAAAGAACAATATAAAAGTTATTTGGCAACACTTTGACGGGGTGTGCATAAGACTGACATGACATGATAAACATGTCATAATAGCCATGAACATGTAGGAGTCTTTATGAATGTCTGACTGTTGTCATGAAGTGTCATTCAGTAAATAATGACACTTTAATGCAAAGTTTACACTTTTAATGGACTTTTAATGCAAATTCTAATAGAACTTTGTGTTAAAACAGTCGTTATTGACCAAATAATGCAAAGTGTACACCTTTAATGCAACTCTTAGTGCAACTTTACTTTAAAAGTGTCATTATTTACCGAATGACACTTCATGACAACAGTCATAAACATTCATAAAGACGCCTTCAAAGACTCCTGGCTGTTGTTATGACATGTTTATGACAGTGTCATGTCAGTCTTATGCACACCCCATCAAATAAAGCTGTCCTTTTAAAAAAATGTAGTTTTCTTCCCTTTTTTTTTCTTCGGCATAACTGTTTGTCATCAAGCTTAAAGAAACTACATTTTGCTTTAAATTTTTGTAGAATTTTTGTGGATTTTGTTTCTGGATATAAACATTTATCTTCTGATAAATGTCAAACTTTTTTGTTAGTTTTTTTTTTTCTTTTGTGGAATTTAGTTTTTTTTTTTTTTTTTATAGATGCCAACTTGCCAAGTTGTACATTCAAAAATTCTTTAAAAAAATGTAAATCCCTGTCGCCTGAACAGAGTGTGTGAACTATCCTTGCCTGTGTCCTGTCGGTGTGTGTGTCACCAGACTCCCATTATGCCGAGCTGCGAGCTGATCTGGAGAGCGACTCCCGCGGTCTGGAGGCGGAGTCCTGGAGCACGGCTGTGGACCAGAACTACTTGATGTCTCTGAACAAAGAGGCTGTTAAAAGGCAGGATGTAATCTATGGTACGCTGAAACAGACGTTGAGTCAAAACATATAAACTGGGGTGTGTCTTACTCTTCTTGGAAAGAAGTCATCTGTCAAACTAACTGCCTCATTACCCTCAAATTGTCTTGTATTTGTTGTTTTAGACAATGTGTTTATATAGAAACATTTCTACCTCTTCTAGCCCAAGTTTCAGGCTAAATATTGAGCAAACATCAGCTGCTTAATGACAAAACCCTTGTCAATTCCCTAGAGTTGATCCAGACTGAGATGAACCACGTGCGAACCTTGAAAATCCTTCTCCACATCTACATGTACGAGCTGAAGCAGTTCCACTCCGCCGTCTGGCTGGAGAAGCTCTTCCCCGGCCTGGAGGTTCTGCTCAGCCTCCACCATTTCTTCCTCAACGCCCTCAAATCCCGGCAATTTGAGAGTCGGGATGAGGACAATTCAAATAACTACTGCATCACACAGCTGGCGGATATCCTCATCAATCAGGTAGGGCGAAGGAGCGGTCCAGAATAACCGTCATGGAAATTTTTTTTAGGAAAATAATTTTCTGGGAGTTTGGTCTATCAGCTGTAATTTGTATAAATATAATGTGTTTATTCTTTGTCTGCTTCATGCTGTTTCCACTCACCTACACATTTCTACCCTTATCTTTCTGTTCATGTGATGTTTATAAAATAAAAGTTCAGATAGTGCCGGTTTGCTGGGATAATTTCATACAATTCAGTCTTTTTATGTTCAGGCTCCACCAATTTTTTACAAAAGTTAAAAACAACTAAAAATGCACTGAGTAGATTCTTATGGTTGATGTACCATAAAAATCTGAATTTTATACAATAGCCACCTCTAAACAATCCAACATTTCATATTTTTCTTTCTCTCCATGCGTCTTTCTGTTCTGCAGGTTAGAAAATAATTTCACATCGTAGGTTATTCATAAACAGGACAGAAAACATGGCTCCTCCTTCCTGAACAGGATAATGACTAAACGTCACACTTGCATCTAACCTGTTGAACAGATGAACATGCTGGTTCAGGAATCCTTAAGTTACACCCAAAACGGGTGGAGGCTCTCAGTTCTTTTTGATATCTTCTCTGTTTTTTGCCACAGTGGGTTTGAGATGTGTCTTTAATATAGCAACATGAGAAGCTTTGTTGTTTTTCTATGATCTTCTTTGGGTTGTTGTCTTAAAATAATTCACAGTTGATGCCTTTAAAGCCACATTTTTGAGTTTCCCACTTGTTAATCTTTGGCCATGGTTAAATCTGAACATGTAGGGAACCTTTACAGGCTGTATTAGGGATGCACAGTATTGGTTGATATCTGATATGCCGATATACTAAAACTGATACCAATACCTTATAATTTCTTATACCTACTTACTGAAACTATATGGTTTCTCTTCTGTGGAGTTAAAATACTGCATTATCTGTGTCAATTTAGCCTGCTGCCAAATCCAAATGCTAATACTGAAGCTGAAAATGATGCAACCCTTTCAACTCGCATTATGTTTAATGTCAAATTTATTCATAACATCTGCTCTCTCTGAGATAATGACAAGACTCAAACACTGCAAACTGGTAAATCTTCATCAAATTAAACTCAACCTGATGAAAAGCACATCAGTCGTGCTTTAATACTTATCAGTTTCTTATGACTTTGCTGTGCTGCAGGCATCATTTATACTGGAGCGTCATATAAAAACAACGCCTTTTATAACTGTGAATTATTTTGACGGATAATTTGTCCGATGTTAAATTTTACAGCTGATATCGGCTGATACCGATACAATGCCAATAATATCGTGCTTCCCTACTCTGTATGAAAGCAGTGAAATCGATTGCATTTTGTTTTTAATCAGTTTTTAACTACTGACAAAATAATATAGTAACAATGGAAGCCTCTGGGGTTTTTTCTGTAGATTTTCTGTAAAATACAAGCAAGTTTTCAAGCTTGTGATGTTGATATTTTACTGAATTTCTGACTTTGATCTAAAAAAAAAAAAAAAAAAGTCATATGCTGAGAGCAGCTTAGCTCTCTCACTCAAAGATAAATGCATCCTCCTCTTTTGGGCATCTTGCCAGGGTTTTACCTGTGAATAATACATTAAACTAGCTTCGTGTCTGAGCATCAGCTCACTAAGACGAAGAGCAAATCATAACATTGTGCTGGTGGACTTTACATTTCAAGTGGCTGTTTGTTCTGCCTGTGCAACTTGCAGACTGTGTGATTTGGGTGAGAGGTAGATGAAAATGTGTGAACTACATTTTGTCCAGGCAGAAATAAAATATGAGGGGGTTCTATGTGATATATATTTTTTAATTTCCCCATAAACCCAAAGATTAAGACAGAATCAGGAAGCTCTTGTCTCTGGTGTCAGTTTTCAGGTAGCCTGGGAATACAGATGACGGCCGGTTACGGCCACTTTTGCGGCCATCACAGCGAAGCGGTCAACTTCTACAAGGAGCAAATGCAGAACAACAAGAAGCTGCAAATTTTGATTAGAGTGAGTATTCGGGACTATTCAGTCTTTATTTAAAAAATAAATTCAGTTGACCTCTCATCCAAATGGCTTCTTCAGTATTAAAACTGTGGTTTTCTTTTTGTCTGAAATGTAGCCGGTATGTCAGTGGAGAGTCTGCAGAGGTTGAGCTGAAATTAGGAAAGATAAATACAGATTTTAAGCAACTTATATTAAACATAGAATTAACCAGAATAGATCTATGATTTCAAAGTAAGCAAAGTCTTCACCAGTCAACAAGCTTATGGAGAGGTTGGCCAGTTTAAGTAATAAAAAATGTTGTATAAGATATTACATTTTATGAAGTTGGTTTAAAAACAGAATTGTTTTTTTGTTGTTTACAGAAAATCGATCAGCTGCCTCTGGTGCGAAGATTAACGATTCCTGAATGTTTCTTGCTGGTGACTCAACGCATCACAAAATATCCGGTTCTGTTGGAGCGAATCATCCATAACACGGACGGTAAAGAATCCCCCCTGATCCGTTTATCTGCTGCCTTCTTTCAGTTCTGGTAAAAAACCAGAGTTTCACTGAGAAATGTAAACGGGAAATAGTTAAAATTCAGCTCCTTCAGACCTTTGCATACATTGTTTTATAGATCCAATACTCAGAAATGATAGTTTTCTGTTTGTGGATCAGTAGATGTACCACTCTAATGCTGTGTTCCAGTTACCTCAGACTACCTCTGGTTTGACGTCAGACCCGGAGATGACGGCGTTCTCGTTTGGAAGTCGGCATTTCAACATGGCGACACACATAAACATTGTCTGCAATACCTCTTATAAACATAATTTTAACCTTTTATTTTAACGGTGTTCAGTTTAGAGTTGCAGGCGCTACTCTTACATGTGTGCCTTGTAAAATAAACATGTTTCCACCATAACTTACTGCTGTCTAACCAAGGAGCAGCATAGCAAGCCGTAACTGGGGGTAGTCGGAGTTACTCCCAGTTTTTTGGTGGGGAATCCGACTTCGAGGGGCGTTCCAGTTGACTTTCCCTACTGGGAAGGCAGAATTTCACTGTTCTGAATACAACTTGAATGCAGCATAAACGTTACCAGGTCTCACTAACAACACTCTTGGGTGTGGATGCTGTTACAGAGTGATAAATGCTCAAGTTAGACATTATCAGTATTGGCAAGGTGTTTAAAACAAAGTCATGAGAACCACAAAGACTGAAGAAGCTATTAAAAAGGAAACTTTGTAATCCAAATATTTAATGACTGCCTGTGGTAGGAAAGCCTAAGAAAACTATTTTCACTTCTGTTCTTATGTATTCTTTCAGGTTAGCCCCTAAAAAGAAATCAGAATTAGTCAAATCCTGGTATTTGTCTTTTCAAGCTTTAAAAATTCCAGAGATCAGAAGTGAACCACACGATTCTTATCGGTGCTTCAGTTTTAAAAATGTTTTTTTTTTCCTCTGACCCATTAGTAATTTACTTTGTGCTGCTTCTCACAGCTGACACAGATGAGCACAGGCAGCTGGAGAAAGCTCTGGAGCTGATCAAGCACACCATCTCCCAGGTGAACACCCAGGTGAGTGAATGTGTGAAGACCGCTCGCCTCAGAGAGATCGTCTCTCGACTGGAGCAAAAGACTCAGGTCAAGCTGAAAGATGGCCGCTGGTTCCGCAGAGACGACCTGCTGCAGGGCAACAGAACGCTGCTGCATGAAGGACCCCTTACCTGGAAGTCGTCCGGTAAACAAAAAGGTTTGTGATGGACTCTGGCCTCTGTCTTAGAAATAAAAGACGTGTGTTTGTATGAAAATGTGTTATTTTAAACTTTCAGTTTACTGGTCAGTATGCTGCTGTGTATGACCAGGTACAATGTTTGTTTTTCTGCTAGATAACATTCAAGAGAGTGTGTAAAATGTAAAGAAATCATTCCTGAAACTTGTCTAGTTGCAGCACTGTCTGTATCTTTTTAAATTTTCATATTGTTCTCTTTTCCCCTGCAGAAATCCATGCTGTGCTGCTGTCAGATATGCTCCTTCTGCTGCAAGAAAAAGATCAGAAGCTTGTATTTGCTGCCATGGTGAGTCCAAAACTATTCACAGAAAGCAAAAATATCACAACTATCTCTTATGTAAAATTCTAATCATTCTAAATGATAAGAATTTTCTGTTCTAATCATGAGGCAGTACTGGGAATATTAAGTCAAGGGCATACATGTTTGTTTTGTTTTTGAAACGAATTTTAAAAATCAAACCTCAACCCTGTTATTATTGTATAATTCAGTGTTATGGTAGCAGATTGGGTCACTGCTTTAAGTGTTTTCCCCCTTACAGGTATATTTTATTTTAGTGATCCAACTAATTTTTATGTCAAAGATCCCTTGAGTAAATACAAATTATGAGTTAATTTAAGAAGAGTCTTACTTGATTATACAATTTTTTTTTTTTTCTCAAATGCTGCATTAATAACACTGGTTAACAGCCAAAAAATGGTCTGGGGTTTTTCAGCTGTTTTAGGATAATTTTGATGTGCTGAGTCCAAAAATTGGTTTTGCTCATTCGGGTCACTTTTCTGAACTATGGATGCAACATGAGCATCAAAATGCATGACTTGTTCTCACATATGGATCGGTTTCCTGGTAATCTGGGATCAGTGGGTGATGAGCAGCGGGAGGGACTCCATCAGGACAAAACAGATGGAGAATTTTGCACAATGAAGACATAATGTTCAATTTACATGTACTTACCATTATTAGTGTTTATTGTTCAATTAACAGAAATCCAAGTTTGTAATATTTAATTAATACACCCTGTTAGAAAACTATTTTTTTCTCATGAAACCTTTTTTGGATTAGAGATATTAACGGAAATTAACTGATAATGTCACAAAAATATCTAATGAATCAAATTAGAATAAAAATCTGACCTGATTCAGAAAAAAATGG
Organism: Girardinus metallicus; assembly: GCA_903067095.1. NCBI lineage: Eukaryota > Metazoa > Chordata > Actinopteri > Cyprinodontiformes > Poeciliidae > Girardinus > Girardinus metallicus. The sequence continues at coordinate 28,543 of CAEGAE010002343.1, forward strand.
TGGTCATTTTTGGAGTCAGTGGTGCAAAATTAGTCCTAATTCAGTTGAAAAAACATAGACAACTTCCAAAAACTATTTTTTGTAACCCAGTGTTATACAACAAATATGTTAGGAACCCGCACACCTTCTAAAACTCTTCCACATTTATCTGGCCAGTTTTCAAAGTAAGAACATGAATGTGAATGTCTAGTTAATTGAAGAATTTTTAACAGTCAATAACCAAAACGTTATTACAGAAAGTCTATAAAACAGCTTATAAAATTAGAGCTATAGAATTCATCCAGAAAAATTAAAGTTTTAAAGTTGGCAAAAATGCTAAAGCGCTAAATCAAAAAAAATATATGTCTGTGGATTATCAGAGTTGTGCTCACCACTAGTAGAAAGAAAACCAAGAATGGAGGAATATATAAGGGGTCAAATACTTTTTCACCGCACATTAAAACCTTAATTTGAGCAGATGTAAAGTCACAATGAAAGCATTAAAAAATAAAAACCTAGCTGGAACCTATTAAATCTGTGCCACGTGTCAGATCTGAGGTGTTATAATGAAGGCTACATCACAATGTAAACAGAGGACATCATTGTTGTCTCTTGCAGGATAGCAAGCCGCCAGTGATCTACCTGCAGGGAGTGATTGTCAGGGAAGTGGCCAAGGAGGAAAGAGGCATGTACATCATCAGTGCGTGTCCCTCCGGCTCGCCAGAAATGTACGAGCTCTACACAAGCTCCAAAGAGGAGTGCAAAACGTGGATGGACCTCATACGTGACGCTGCAGAAAGGTGAGAGGGACAAATGTAGATCTTCAGATGCTGTATTGTTAAAAAAAATCATTAATAAGCAGAGTAGGACTTTGAACAGATTAAAATAACAGTTTTAGATTTGTTAGTGAATGATTGAAGAACCAAAATTTTGATAAAAGTTAAAGCATCTTGGTTTGGAAAGATGACTATTGCTTATTTGTCGCTTTGAAATAAAATATATTGGTGAAATGTTTGTGTTTCAGTTGCAGAGACAATGAAGTGCACAGAGAAATGATCACTAAACTGCAGCAGTATCAAGGTAAAACCCCTGAATTTAGATTACACAGATCAGACCTGTAACCCAAATACTTGGTTAACTTTGATAAGGAATATTAAAATGGTCTGAAAAAAATCCAGGCAGTTTTTCTATTTTTGTTTTTTACCTAAATAGTAAGAAATCTGTAGGACTTTGTGTTTATGTTTGACGGATTAAACAGGGTTCTGTTTGGTTCTACTTTTCAGATAAGCTGCAGAAAAGAGACGAGCAGATAACGAAAAGTCTGGAGAAGAAACAGGATATTTATGCTGAACTTTATAATGAGGTGGTGGGCCAGAAAACCCCTTACAGCGGGCTGCTGCTGCGAGGTGATGCTTCTGACCTCCAGCAGGGGGAGGCTTTGTTGAGTGGGGCCATTGAAGAGGGTAAGACCAGAAAAACTATAGTTACAATTATCTCTTTCAGTAGAGAGATTAAATAATGTTGGTTTTTCATTCGTCTGCAGTGGAAAAGTTACAGAACCTGCTCTTTATGACAATTAAACATCCTGAGGGGGAAACTGAGACACAGCAAAGTGTCAGGAGGGCAGAGACCTTCAAAGGCTCTCTGGATAATCTGGTAGCTAAAAGCACAAAATGTAAGTTTGTTTTTTTTAGTAAGGATAGACCTTTTCACTTGAAACTAGATGTTTATCATAAACTATAATTTTTTTCTGACTTTAGATCAGATTGAATTTTTTATGCTTTATGTCAGAGTTGGCAAAATTCAAGACATATCTCTGTTTTTGATATCACATCTCATTTATTTTTATGTTTCTGTGATGTTAAAGCAAAAGCAGCTGGTTTATAATGTGCATGAAATACATCCATCTGTGAATTAACCTTTCAGGAGGTTATAATGGCACGACGTTACCGTCTGGGTTTTAATAAATTACATAAAGATTTTAGTTTGTAAACTTCTGAAAATAAATGATTATCTAAAACATCTTCACATTATTGTGGCATTTAGCAAATGCAAATAATTTAATGCTTATGACCTAAAAAAAGACCATTTGGATAAATGTGCTGAAACACACCTTGAAAATGTGCGTTTATCATATTTGACTAAAACAGCAAAGTACCTTTCTGTCACATTTGTTAGATACTTTATCATACTGCTGACTTCTTCTTCTTTTGAGGCTTTTCTTATTTCTGCCATTACACCGAACCCCAAAGTAGCTCTGGCTGGAGAAATTAAATCATTGACCCATTTATAAATTAAGATCTCTTGCAGATTATCAAGAGTTCTTGATAATCTTCAGAAATTACAGGATTTTTTTTTGTTTTATTGATTATTTTGTTGTAACGTTTCGTCAGACGAAGAGGCGGCTGAGAAAGCACAACGCAGGTACAGCAGCTGTGACCTTCTGCTCAAGAACATGTCGATCACTGAAGACCTGGAGGAGTCTGTAAGTGAGACGCATGTAAAAGATCTAAACTGCATGTTCAGTTTTTATACACTGTCTGACATTTCCTCTGTTCTGTTCCAGACCGATGATGATGATGAAAGTGGATCCGACCCAAAGCTGCTCAGTGGTTCAGCCTGCGGTGGTTTCCCTGGGACAGCGGTAACTCCACCACGATGACAATAATAAACTGTATTTAAAAAGAGAGAGTGTACAGCTCAAATGTAAATGTTCCCATTTATGTTGACAGGTTACAAAATAGATATACAATACTATAATAGAATAAAACACACACCATCCGATCAGTTTTTAACACGTTTTCCAAATTAGATTTGAAATTTTCAGCGCTACAACTCACAAACATGCCTTGCAATTGTTTCCATACCTTTTTAAAGTTTCTTTTTTTTAGTATTTTACTGACGGTTTATGTGATAAACCAACAAAAAGTTTTGGAAAATTATAAAGTGAAAGAACATATATTTACATCTGTTTTCTTTTACAAATAATAAAAGTAAAAGTCCTGTCCATCTGCTTGCACCCTTAAGTCAATACTTAGTGGAAAATATTTTGTCGAAATTACAGATTTCTTATTAAAGGAAGAGCTTCTGGGCTGCACAGTGGCGCAGTTGGTAGAGCTGTTGCCTTGCAGCAAGAAGGTTCTGGGTTCGATTCCCGGCCCGGGTCTTTCTGCACAGAGTTTGCATGTTCTCCCTGTGCATGCGTGGGTTCTCTCCGGGTACTCCGGCTTCCTCCCACAGTCCAAAAAC
>CAEGAE010002344.1:0-17222 GCA_903067095.1 Girardinus metallicus
ATCTATCTATCTATCTATCTATCTATCTATCTATCTATCTATCTATCTATCTATCTATCTATCTATCTATCTATCTAGCTTTGATTTTCCGTGTTAATATTATCCCCTGCATCGACGTGCGTGTTATGATAGCTGCACAGGAAGTTGGGACTTGAACACAGTTGCATTTGAACCTCCACAGCAGGTGTCAGTGTGAGAATGTAGACCTTTGCAAGCAGCTCGCCCGCAGCAGCAGATAACATGAAAGAGCTCCAAGAATAGACCCCACTGAGCTAAAAACTACTCCTGCACCATGTAAATCCTTGACCGCATGTTGCCGTTTGCTGCACACTGTTTTAAGCAACTCCTTCCTCAGTGGGCTTTATGCAGTTGCCAGTGGAGTGCGATGACTTGAAATTACTCGTAGGGCTTAGAGAAAGCCGTGATGCTCGGCGGGGATACATTGTTTTACTGGGGGTTGGTTTTCGACACTGTTAAATACAGAAGCAGGGCCAGGGACACTTTCTATAGGAAAGTTAAATGAAAGGAGAACACAGTGGTGACGGGATCAATAGTTCCACTCAGTGGCTTCATTCAGGAACGAGATATTCTGTAGATAATCAGATAAACACTATCCTAGAAGGAAAAAACAGATAACAAAAAGCTAAGGGTGGCAATAACTGCAAACAATGCATAAATGGAAAGTAGCAAGGAAAAGCAGATAAGAGTTTTAAGAGCATAAAGCGCTGCATGTTTCTAGATGTTTGTTGTTGAAAGCCATCTGATTAAATGAGCCATTATCTTGTCATCTGACCTAGTCCAAGACCTCTAATGGCTCTTCATTTAAATGAGCTAAGCTGGAGAAGGGAAATGTCTCAGCAGAAGGCAGTTCTGTTCCTAGAGAGGTGGGAAGTGGCTTCCTGCTTGAATGCATTTGTTTTAATGAATGGGCCATTAGCAGACTCCTGCAGAATATGGTGGCAGGGTGAGACAATTAAACTGCTTGAGCCCTTGGGAGTGTGGGCCCCATCTAAAACTGGCCCCTGACAGTTTTACGCTTCTGCTCTAACACTGTTCACTGCAAAACCCCCAAATCTTACCAAGTATTTTTGGTCTAGTTTCTAGTGCAAATACCATAGTGCACTTGAAATAAGACAAAATTAATTAACAAGTAACTTTTTAGTAAGATATAACTGCTTGTTTAAGTAAATAATTCCTTAATATTGATGAAAAAGTTCTTGTTCCATTGGCAGATTATTTCACTTATAACAAGACATTTTCCCATGTTAGAAGTTCATTTATCTGCCGATGAAGCAAGCACTTTTTTTTAATCAATATTAATGAATTAAATACATAAAACAAGCTTCTAAATTTGACTAAAAAGTTACTTTTAAGTTATTTTTGTCTTATTTCAAGTTTACTAAGATATTTGCACTAGAAACTGGACCAAAAATAATTGGTAATATTTGTGTTTTGGCAGTGTTGTGATAATTATCAGGTATTTGATCAGCACAAGTAATAACTTAAAATATTTGTATCCTGTTGTGATCTTATATGTGATGCAGTTGATCTTTGTGGATAAAAACACTGTTTATTAACAGGATTAAAAAAGGTTTTGGATACTTTTTTTTTTCTTACATTTTATTGGAAGACTAATGGTAAAAATCTGTATACAATTTAACTCGCAGTTGTACTGATTGATCCAAAATTTCCCTAATAACACTCCTGTAATGACACCCTATCAGATAATTGGTTGTTTTTGATAGACTTAGTTTGTTCTTAGATATATTTTAAGATGAAACAATAAAAATCAATAGGATGACCATCTTCACTCAGTCATTCTAAAAAATACAAGAAAGGTTTGCGTGTAATGACGTCATCTTTCATGATTATCTCTTCTTTAGGCTTTTTCCACGTGTTTTTGTTGTTGCGTATTGTTTTCTTGAATGACTGCAGCTCCTTTATACACATCACATTTTTTTTTACAGATACTTGATAAATGCACTTTGCATTTGTTCTTTTTTTTGTTCTCAAAAAGGTTTGTGCTTAAATTGAGGTTGTTTGTCAAAGTCTTTCAGTAGATGCCACATCTCCGCTAACCGTGGTTCAGCTGACAAACTTTAAGAGGAAGGCGAGGTTCTTCTAACTTTTCTTTTTATGCACTAGAAGACATAGTCATAGTGAAAGTAAAGCTTATCTCTGTGCTTTAGAACTCCTCAAACCAGTAGAAATTTATGCAAAATGTGCTATTTAGTGAACTCCTGAAATCGAGCTTGGTAACATTTGTAATTTGAATAAGTATCTTCTAAACACTGAAACCAAACTCATCCCCGACCTAGATTTCAGCAGACATCATGTAGACATGTTTCTTTCCAGCCACAAACACGCTCCATAAGGTGCGCACATGCACTGCTCCAGCTTCGAATCCAGCCTTTAGTGCTGCTTTCTTTGACCCAGTTTCACTGTCGTCCTTTTCTGCGGCTCTGTCCAAACACTTGATCTCCCACTTGATCTCCCACCAGCACCTAGTGTGCCAGGACAATTACACGACTAAAATTAGAAACTGTGGTCTGAAAACCAGGCAAGGACAAAAGTACACAGCATACGGGCAAAGCACCAGAGTAATATGATGCTGGAGGGGGTACAGGAACCAGCTAATCCGGACCGGGTCGTTGTCACTGCGGTTTCAGCCGGATGTCTGCTGCTGCATAAAGTCATAGATACTTAAGGAGCTGCGAAACGCTGGGAGACGTAAGTGCAGATGCACTTTCTAAAGGTGGCGGTTATCTGTTTATGGGTATTTTTTGTGTAAAAAATACCTTTTTGTTTAAATTATTTTCTAATTTAGTTTGAAGAGCTGCTTGCATATCCATCATCTCTATATATTAGACAGATACAGCCAAACCCAATTTAAGGAATGACTCTCAAAGCTCACATTGCAACACTTAGCTTCATATTCTATTTGATTACTGGTGATGTTGATTTTAGATTTTTTTTAAAAAATCTGGTTGTTGCTTTTATTTTCGTTGGCACACTTGTAACTGTGTGCTGAACAGAATATCGTATTTCCCTCAAACAAGTGAATCTTCATGGACTTTTATGAAGTCTTCAAGATGGATACTCATGTCTTTGCTTATCTCCTGACTTTCCCTCACGTCTCCTGTTTTACATCTTGAGGGATGGACAAGAGCTCCTCCAATTGGTACCAAATGTTTTTCATTCCTAAGATTTAGAAAGCAGTGGAGACATCTCCATAGCAGAAGTGTTTATTTAGTGAAAAACGAAGAATCAAGAGCATAGAGGGCTCTGTATTCATCTGCAAGAAAATGATTGGTTTGATAATGTCTATAGTTCAAATGCTTCACCGTATTTATTCAGAAAACAAATCAGTTTAGTTTAGAGCCACTGGAATGTGGTCTCATTAGTCTTCATAAGTAGATAAGCTCAGGTTTGTTTTGTTGAATCTCAACTGAAGCATCTTGTACACAAACACTGATGAGGATGTTGAGTTCAGCGGGAGGAGAGCTGGGCTCTGACGGTCTTTTATCAACAAATATCCACACAGATTTGTAATAACCTCACTTGAATATAGTTTGTTATGTTATGAAAAGGAGGTATTCATATAATGTTTGTGTGTAAAGACCTGTGAGGAATCGGCCCACTGATGAAAACCCATGATCATCAAGAGATTAAAGCTGACTTCTTCCATTGTGCCTGAAGGGAAACTCCTGGAAATAGAAACATCTTAAGTGTTGTTAAAAACAAAAGGGAATCAAATTATTTCTAAAAATAAAAGTTGTTAGTTAGAATGAGGAAAATCAGGGGAAAAGCTGGAATGTCTTTCTCCTCATTTTATAAGACTTGCTGCCCGTGAATCCAGGTCTCAGGAAGTCATACATTTTGTACATTTTGTACATTTTGCACATTTTGCACATTTTGCAAACATCAGGGCGGTATGCCACACTGGATGAAGTGCATGCCTCGCAGTAAGAACATCCTCATTTGAAACCCTAGACAGAAACTTTCTTCCTTAAATAAAGTTATTTTTTACCAGCTGAAAGAAAAGAAAAAGGCCTTGCATGGCATGAGTGGTGGAAATATGTGGCTTAATTATGTGCTCCTTTTCTACTGAAAAGTTAAAATGTCCATGTTTGAAAATGGAAAAAATTAGGATAAAAGTCCCAACATGTCTGCTTTAGATATGAAACACAGTGGCAGTGATAATTAAAACAAATGAACATGACTTAAATCTCTTTAAATCAATCACATATAATGGGCACAATCTAAATGCATTTATTGAATATGTTGCTGTTGTGCACAAAATGCAGACAAAATGACTTATTGGCCAGATTTAACCTGGCCAGTGAACATATCAACCAGCAAAATTCACAAATTGTTTTCATTTTGCAGTGAAACATGGCTAATTTTGATTTAAACTCCAATGTTATTCCCAGACCATATCTGTCATGAGTTGTGTGGTGAGTGGCAGATCGCACTGCAGACAACAGAGTGCAAAGCTTTTGGTTTTGCTTTGATAAAACACAGGACAACTCAAGGAGACAAGAGAAAACATATAGACACGAAGAACGCCCTGAAGGAGAATGAATGCTCAGCTATCAGTTTCACCTAAACACTTTTAAGTTTAATAGTAAAATAAATGCTGGAAATTGCTGCAATTCTGCAAGGAAGAGTGGACTTAATCTCCCCAACACTTGGTGTAAAAGACAGAATACGAGTTTAAAGCAGATGCTAGTGGCATTTATTATCACCAAGATTAGTTCAACATAATACCAGGCTGCTTGGAATAGCTTTGTTCCCCTTAACAAATGAAGTCACCATTTGAAAGCTGCTGTTTGATTTTTCTTGCTTATAATTAATGATCTGATCTCTTAGTAAAAAACAGAAGACATATGTAGAGGAGTTAATATTGCTTTTTATTTGAGCTTTTCTTGTTATTCTGCTGCGAAGGAAGTCGTGTGAGAGAGGCACAAGTTTTGAGGAACACAATCTGTTTTGCGGCTTCTTTCTGTCTCAAAGTACGCAGCAAAATTAGACACCCATGTTACTAAACGACTTATGACTAACATATTATCAGCTAATTTCATCTTGATGTAGTCAGCTAAACAGAAGACACGCTCAATGTTAAGTTAGGCATATATCTCGGTAATAACAATAGTATTTTTACATGACAAAAATCTTTGTTTGTTATTATTTTGCTGCAGATTTGGAGCCATAAGTGGGTCACATAATTGGTCATTTAATTTCACATTTTTAAAATGCATTGGCAAAGGACTGAAAACAGTGCACTGACTAATAAGTGAAGAAGTTTTTTTTTTACCAGATTATTCCATAATGACAAAATCGTGGCAGGAATATAACAGCTGTTTCGTTTGTTTCTCCGTCTGAATGGGGATCTAAACTCTTTCTTCAGCGCGTTTCCTTTCGTTGTGCATGCTACGTTGATGTATGTTCAGGATACATGTAATTTAGTCATGTGAGTGTCACACTGCTATGGGGTTTGTGTGATAGATCTGCTGTATGCGACTCGAATGACTTTATCTCTTTTGCTGATTAAATCAGGCAGGTTCAGGGACGAAATTATATATCATTTATTTGTTCCTGTCTAAGAAATCTCGTTAGTCCCAGATGTGTCCAGGAGGTTTGCATTAACCACCTCATAGTTAGATTATTACATTTATTTATACTTTAACATTGCAACATTGTCTGTAAAGCTGCTCCTGCATCATGACTGCAGCCAGATTCCTAACTTGACCCTGAGAAGTTACAGCCCTCATTCATGAAACAGATTTTTTAAATTATTTTGTTTTTGAAGCATAGCATGGGCTGCCATCTTGATATATACCCAAACTCCTTCATTGTAGACCTAAATCATCTAAAGAATTTATTTTGAATGTTTCTAAGTTAGACAGTCGGAGAGGTCAGTACCGGCACCAGCCTCAAAGCTTTGGAACAACTGACTTACTCCACAAAATTTGGAACACCACTTGAGATTTGTTTATTTTTATGTATTATAGAAGTCATACTACTGGAACCTTTCAACATTTTATCATTTTGCAGGGGGAAAAATACGACAAACTGGTTTTCAAAATGTCTTACAAGGGAAATCTGAAAAGTGTGGTGCGTTTTTGCATCAGAATCAGAATACTTAGTAAATTCACTTTCATAGGTGTATCTCTATCAGCTTTGATAGACTGTAGCTGTGTTTTGGATTTTGAAGTATTAGAAATTCAAAATATTTTTCTGATTTTCAAAAAATATATATATTTTTACGCTTACTTGAGGTGATTTTTAGTTTTGATAAGAAAGTGCTGCAGGGGAGATGGAAACACATTTGCCCAATAAGTTTTGATGTAGCGAACTTGTCCATCCACTGCATGGTGGGTCTGCGCCCTACTAAAGGCACAAAGCTGACAGATTTCAACATCCAAACCTGCCCCTGGAGGGGAGAACTCTCTCAATTTTTCTGAGCTGTGTGGTTCATTCTAGTTAATTACATCCCTGCATATGTAATCTGATCTGATGATATTATGGTTGATTAGCTCCAAAGCAGCAGATGGAAACAAAACTAAATCATATTCTTTTTTCTTCCTCCTTTTGTTGTTACATTTCAAATGTACGTTTAAAATTTACACGACAATTGGATGGAAACATGGCTAATGACATTTGTATTGATTGGAGAGCTACTCTGAATGGCAATTTTCAGCTTTTCCACTGATTTCCAGTCAGGCTTACATCTTGACTATGACTACTGGACCATTCTGCATTGATCTAAATCACTCCATTTTAGTTCTGGTGAAGGTGAAGGTGAACCTTCTCCTCAGTTTCAAATCTTATGCAGTTTTTCTTCCAGGATTGCCTTGTATGTAACTCCATTCACTCTCCGTCGTTAAAGAAGAGAGCCATTGCCACTGCATGATGCTGCAGTGTTTTAAGTACAGGCCAAAATGGTTGCTGTGTCTTCTAAGTGGTTGGTGGCTAACTTTGCAATGGCTTCTTCCTATTTACAAATTAGGTGAAACTGGTTGCACAGATTTTATTTAAGGGTGTCAGGATAGAGCACAAATACATGTCACTCCTTTTTAATTTGTAATCATAAACATAATATAAAGGAAACCCCAAATTACAGTATATAATTTTATTTGTGGTGTTTTTTTCACACCAAAATAACTTTTACATCATTATAAAGTTTGGCGACTTACTCTATGGCACATGAGTCAAACTCAAGGTCGGTGGGCCAAATCCGGCCCGCCATAGCTTTTTATGTGGCCCTCTAGATTCTAGACTAAACACTAAAACATTGAGTTAATAATAAAATCAATGCTGATTTTATCTGTTTGCTGCCAAATTATATCAATCAATCAGTGTCTCGAGCTCCTTGAAAATTAATTATTATTATTATTATTAATTATTGTGGAAATTCATGCGAAATCAACAAATCATCTGACTTTTTTGTGCTAATATATAATTGGGAGTTAATTGTAGATTTTTCTCAAAAATTGTCAAAAACTTTCTTACTTGTACTAAACAGCTGCCTCAGCCCTAACTGATGTCAGATTATAGTCCATAATCTATACAGCAAGCAATAAAAAGTCGCATTTGCTGTCAGAGATATAAGTGCAAATATTGCAAATATTTCCAAATTAGTGTCACAAACACTTTGTTTGTTATTGCAAAAAATGACAAACAGAATTACGCAATCCCAGAGGGACTGAAAAGATGTTCAGTAATATTTAATTTTAGGAAATCATTGATTGATTGTGAACGGGTTTTATCAGTACATTCGGCCTCAACCGGCCCTTTAAGAGCTTTCATGATCTTGATTGGAAATCTAGAGATGACGACGAGCTGGCAGCAGAGTTTAAGATGCTACCCGTCAGGAGGGAATTCAGCTTTCCTGGAATCGTCCTAGCAGGTGATGTTTTGCAAGCAGAGACTCACAAGTACTGACGTAGTTTTGCGCAGATTATGTGTTCGGTGAAGGAAAGGGCTGAAACATTGGAACCGTCTGCAACGCTCATGCTGTTAGCATGATAAACAACTGGGCAACACAGTTTCCTTATCACACACAGACACGTGCGTGGGACCCCTCGCTGTCATGTTGCTTTACTCGCAAGATTGTCTTTACTTTGATATGCAGAAAAGTCAAATACCACTGTTTAATTTCAACTGGTCAAATTACAGTAACTCGTATTCATTATGATATTGGTGACAGCTTGGAACAGGTGCCAAAGGGGAATCCTGTGCAGTAAAAAAATGACCCGAAGTTCTCCAGATCTGCCATCGTGTGTCATAGGTGCAAATGTGACAAAATTCGCTCCTCAAATTTCATCCCACTACTTGCTTAGCTCGGCTTAAAATTTTAAATCCCAACAGCTCGGCTTAAAAGACCCAAGAAGTCTGCACTTACTTATTAAAGATTTATTTTCCCTTTGATATTCCTTTTCCTCCAAGGAACCGGTTGTGCAGTGGTGCCATTTTCATGTTTTCGGCCCAGTCTGTTTTTCATTTATGATTGCACAACAGGGGAGCGACTGGAGCCCCCTCATATCTCTAACATGCTTTTTCCTGACCTTCATGCCTTTTGCACTTCTGCAGCTCAGATCTCATTAGGAAAAAAATGCACTTAATGGCTGAATATTGCCTGCATTTTGTTCTTCCCTTGTACATAACTTCAGATAAAATACCCTGAATGTACATTTTGTTTAGATAAATTGCCTATGGTGTTCAACTCCTACTTATTTCCTGTTCCCCTTGTATTTCTCAACTAGCCACTATCACGGTTTGAGTCGGGGAACAGAGGAAACTATAGAACTTTAGAATTACAATTGAACTAAAAGTTTTATTGAATTTTAGCCTAATATTTACGCAAACAATTGCATGGGAAGGTCCAGTCATCATGCACTTCAGGAAGTGTCAGTAAACATATTTTGGCATGAGATGCGTGTGTCAACCCCAGAACGAAAACAACAGACAGAGTTCAGAACCAGCATGGACTGAGACGCAACTCAGAGAGAAAGAAGCCATTATCTAGAGATAACAACAGAAAAATCCAGATCACAATTTGCTATGATCAAATGAAACTAGCATTGTAGTGTTTGTCCTTAATAGCCGTCATTATATTTGGAAGAAAACACCATCACGACAGGAAAATATCCAGGAGTTTGGCTGCAGGAGGGAGTGGTGCACTTCATGGTGTCATGAGGAAATAACTTTTCCTGAATATGTTGATGCAACGCCTCAAGACACCAGTCCCACTATTTGTTTGCCTCTGCTTGATAGTGACTGGCAGTAATAGTAAATAGACTCACACAAAGATAGAATATGACATACAAACCAGAATAAAGATGAAAAAAACTTCACAGTGAGGGCAAAATCTCAACATAAACACCCTGAGTACTTGTGATTGTCTTATTCTGGGTGAAGCTGAGACAGCATCTCTTTGTTATGAAAAGGAAAACGGCAATCTAAGTAACTCTGAAATTACACATCTTTACAGATAAAGAAATTTGTCCTTTCAAGACATCCTCAGTAGCTAAGGGTGTTTTAGTGTCCTATGACTTTTCTGTTTTCAGTCTCTCTTGTATGTAAAAGCCTGGTGAAAAGATGAAATATTGGCAATACTTCTAAGCTCTTTCGGACCACATATTTTAGATTTTATCTTGTTATGGCAACACTAGACAATTTGCTACAATATTGTTGAAAAGTAATGCCATCTGCACGCACTACTTGTTTAAAGTTTATGTTTGTGCTGCCATTGTGGTGTGCGCCAGCGGACCAGAACAGATATTCATAAAGTAAAGAAAAACATGCAAATGGTCTACACAAAGTAATTCAGCAACAGATGCTGCTTCGTTTCCTGACATCTTAAAAAAATGCTACTCCATCGAAATCTTAAAACTTGATTTTGTTTCATTAGTTGTATAAAATCAATTTAAGCCTTTTGTGTTAAAAAGATGACGGATCAAAAACTGAATCCGTAAGTTTTCTAAATGAAAATATTTATGTTCTCATTTTATGTTTGTGGACTTTATATGTCTTTGGAAAATTCTTTGAGCAGTAAAAAGATGAGTTTGTAATTTTGTTGTAAAAATAGTTTTGACAAAAATAAGACTAATTAGAAAAGTATATCAGTTTTTGTTTCACGGCAGTTTAGAAGGTTTTATTTTTTTTTTTTTTTTTTTTTACTTTTGGATTGTTGACCTGGACCTTAAAGTTGGAATAAAAGTCTTGAAATGTTTCACAACTTAAATTCTAACACTCCTCCTTTAAAGCTTTACCTGCTTCCCTTTTCCTGACATTTTCCAGAGATGAACTGCTGACATTTCTGCTCAAACTGAGGCTGACCTGCTGTTTTTTGGTATAACTACGATCAGCTGGTCCTCATGTTTTCTCCTGGTTTTCATGGTTTCTAATGTTTTTCGCAGCCCTGTATGCCTCCAATGTTTCTGCATGCTTGCTACAAATGTAACAGCACGTGAGCAAAAATTCACAGGGACGTCCATGAAACAGAGAAAGCAGTTTTTTTTTGTGTGTGTGTGTATATTTCAAATTTTATGATGAGTCACAAGGGATGGAGAATCAAGCCAAGAGTTTGTTTGCCTTTTCACAATTATTTATATGTGAGTAAAACAGTTTGTCCTTTCCAAAAGAAACACAACAAAGTCAATAAATGTTGTTTGGCTTTAATTACTTGGGAATAATGGTAAAACAGGTTGGGGTAATCAAGAGCAATAAACATTTCGGCTCTTTCATTGGCTGCTAATCCGAAGGTGCAATGTTTTTGGCAGAACTATTTCATTTTTCAGAGAAGCCTACGCCCATAATCCGACTCAGCATAAGCAGAGACCAGCTCTGTGATAAATACAGTTTGTATATGTTGGAGGAAGGAATGAAGGGTAACCAAAGACAAGAGCCTAATTATTATTTTTGGGAGGTTTAATGGAGGAAAGTGTGAGACGGCAGCAGAACAGAGTAACTATTGTAAAGTTGGAGCGGCTGAACTGTTGACTGGTTGTTTTTAAGCATCTCCAGTAGATCCTTTTTCTCTGCCTGTCGTCACCTTGGGATAAACAATAATCTGCCAAACAGAGGCCATAAATCCTTAATCCTAGCAGAGTTTATAGCTCCATTGTGTGTGAGTCATTCCGGGTTAAAGTAATGGTTCTTTTGGGATTCCTCTCCCGTCACGGTGTCCTAAACCCTCAGTACATGGTGAGAAATCCAGTTCCAGTCTCTTCCTGTCATGCCCTCCTCCTCCTCCTCACCCTCCAAGCACACCTCTGATGGTACAAATTTCACAGGATGTTCCCGACTTGGACTTGTGCGGTGTTTACCTGCCTGTTGAGGAACCGTCTGGGTCGGCAGGAAGTGAAGGGGTTAAGATTTTCACCCAAGAATGGAAGTGCGCTCAATTGAAGGAGGCCTTCTGATTGTCTTGCAGGCTCCCTCTAACAATGTGCTGCGGTGTCCCAACGGCGCCCTAATGGTGGTTTGTTTATTATCTGCGTTTTGAAAGCGCGTCACTCACAGGTGTGATACGTGCCTGTTATGTTGTGGTTGTGAGTGTTTTTTACCACAGCTGTTAGTTTTAAACCGTCCTTCCTGAACGGTTGGGATGCTTTGTGAAATATAAGCGACTAGCACAAAGAAATACTTGGCAAACGTTAACCTAAAAGAAAAAAAGAAAGAACTAATGCAAAGTAAACACGACGTATTAGCTGTTAACAAATTTGCTCAAACTTTTTAAATATATTGAGCAAATGAAATGCAAGTACAACATCTGTGATGTAAATAAGAAAGTAGATCTATAAGAAGGAATGAATCAGTCTCTGGGTCAGAATGCTCACAGCGAAGCCCAAAAGTATTCATACGGTTGAAAAATTTTATTTTAAAGTTTAACTGACATGTTTCCTTGTAATTAACTATTTGAAGTGGTGCAAGTTCCTGAATTAAATCTGTGATTGGAGCTAACGACAATAATGGATGATGGATGTTTTTTTTCTTTACAACTTTTACGGCTAATAAATACAAGAACTTATAAAAGTATTTTTAACTCTTAAACCTTTGCAAATCTTGTCACGTCAAAACTACTAACCACATGTGTTTTTCGAGGGTTTTATGTTACAGATAAAATGATGCATAATTGTGTCACTGTTCAATCCCGGAGTCAGTCATTTTAATTTCATTCGCTGGTCTCGTACTGCTATGTTTCTACCTGATATCCACATCTGAATACTGACATTTTGCTTATTCTCTTAACACTGTGAGGTTGGATGGGAAGCATGCGTGAACATAATATATTTTACATTTTGCCACAAATTCCCAGTTGGATTTTATGTGCTCATAACATTTATCTTGCAACAATTAAATGCTTCTCCAAACGGACCAACTCTAATTGCATTTTTTATTGTCATAACTGGATTTCTGATGCTTCCACTGCGTTCTTGTGCTGCTGGGTGCCCCATGAAGCTTGGGCCAAGCTTTAAAACAGACTTTTCACTTTCTTGTGATTTCTCACCTAACCTGTGGCCCTCTGTAGCTCCCACAGTGCTAGCATAGGCCCCATTCACTGCTTCTTTTATTAAAACGTGCTCAGCTTGTCAAATCAACTTGCAGTTCTGCCACTTCTCAGTGAGATTCTTAAATGTTGTGATATTGCTTGGTTGCCCTAACCCTGCTAGAAATCGAGTTTCTCCCTGGCCCGTCTGCTCCCTGCTCTGCTTGGCCTCCATCCTCCACTAGTTTTCTCTGAAGCCTTCACAGAACAGCTGGACTCACATCGAGATTACATAACACACACAGGTTTTGTTCACTGTTGTCACTGCGAAAGTTGCTGAAGACATTTGCATGCCACACTTTTAAGATCGGATAAAATCCAAATATGACACATGGAAGTTTGCTGTTGAAGTTAAGGTTTGATTAAGTATTTATTTTTAAATATTCATTTAGTTTATGTACATTTTATCAACCATTTTTACATTTTCTGTCATTTTAAAAATGTTTTCATGCTTTGTGCCTTTTATTTTGATAGAGTCCAACTTTTGCTGCTGCCTTTGCCCTACTTTACTCGTTACTGTTCTTCTCCATGGTCTCTTCTCTGTGTGGAAAAACTCAGTTGAGGTGGAGCTCCATAGTATCTCCTTACTGTCTGTCTCTCCGTTGGTCACAGAGAAACAAGTAAACAAGGCGCAAAGGAACGCAGACAGCCATTTTCACCTTTGCGGCATAAACAAATTTAAATGCACCCCTTCTGGAAATTGAGAGCAATTTTGGGCTCTCACACCAGACAGAAGTGGCTCAGTTCTGTGCAGCTCAAACTCCTCCTCGCTGGGGTTTTTGGTTGAAGGAAAACACAGCTAAACTGCCTGAGCTCTTCGTCACAGATGGGTTTTTTAACCACGGAGAGCTTTTTTTAGCCGGCGGGAGAGACGGGGTGTGGAGGACTTGGATCTGCAGGGGTAAACAGCGTGTGCAGGCTCACATTCAGGACCAAACGCCTCTTCACGTCGGTTCAGACAGATGAAAACGGCTGTGATATTTTGCAGGGCAAACAAGCTGTTCCTCTATGAGTTTATAGCATCAAGTGAGTGCAGTATTTGTCTTTCTTTGTGCTCCGTTACATAAAGGACGATGATTGGATGCTGGTACGTTTCTGCGCTGCCCCCCGTTCATCCTTGTCACATGCACGCCTCCTAGACACGCCATTATCTTCTGCTTTTGATTATTTTGTTCTCATTTGCATTAGACTGAGGTCAGCCCCAACCTTCAGCCTGGATTCACATGCATTTCTTCAGACATTGTATTTCTTGAACAAAGGACAGCTTTCGTCATTCGCTCCCTCAAAGGTTTCTCACACGCCTTGCTCTGTCTTTCTTCTTTTGATACTTTTACGCAAACCATCGTTTTTGGCCTCATCGATTACTGTGCAGCCTTGAGGTGTTTACTTGTGAGATGTGCATTTGGGCTGCACATATTTATGCTATCTGCTGCTGCATTTGTGGTTTCCAGTTTTATCTTGCATCACAAAATTACATAACGTCAAACTTATTTATTGTGAAGTTCAACTCACGGCAGCAAGCGAAGTTCAGCAATCTCCAGGACTCATTTAAAGTCAGGCACAACAGCCTGGTTAGATTAGTAAAAAAAAAAAAAAGTATTTAAATGATGGAAATGATCTCCAAGCAGCGCTGCTATTCCATCTGGATTAATCTTTCTCCTAACGTCCAGCAGGTCGGTCAGCTACAAGACACCCCCAGACCTCCACACCCAAACTAAACTCAAATCAGATGGGATAAGTTGGACTCGGGAAGGGAGTGAAAGCAGCCAGTAAATGTTCAGTCTTTTGCATAAACTCCTGCAAGGATGTAAGAAAAAACACTTACAGATGGTGATTTGGAAAGTCTTTTCAAGAAAGGCAACTGGGAATAATCTTTACTGACTTGTTAGTTCTGTGCTTTAGAAATAAAACACTGAATGAGAAAGTATCCAAACTGTGAGGAATAGCTATATTTTCCTTTTTGTTTTTTAAGAATATGTTTTTCTGTCATCTATCTACTGGTCATCCGCCGCACATACCACTTTGTGTGCTGTGCTCCTTTGTCCTTACGATGTTGTTTATTCACAATGTTGTATAGTAGATGATTATACTACATCTGCAAACAGCTGGGCTCTGTTTTTAGGTCACTTTTAAATGTAATTGATTTCAGTTGATTTTAATTTCCAATATTGGCATAAGGAAGATTAGATGTGCCCCACAGTTTAAAATCCCTTTTCTTCTTTATAACTATGCGCTTCTTTTCTCAGGTTTATCGACTCAAACTCAACGATAAACTGCACGACAGTGATACTTTGTACACTCTCACAATAGAGAAAAGACTTATGCTTTCTACTTTTCACATTAATGTGCTTTTAAGAATACTTAATTTGGATTTAAAGACTCAAAAAGCTGAATGAGTTGTTGCGTCTAAAGGTCCTTAGCACAGGGTGGGCCATAAGTTTCCATACATAGAAAAAATACACTTTTATATTGGACGACCGTTTTTATTTATATAAAGTGCTCTATATGATTACCATTGTTTTGAATACGTGGATCACTTTGTGGCTGATCTGCAACATTTCCAGTTTTCTGAAACTTGCAAATAATAAAAAAAAAACTTGCTCTTTTGTCAAACGCATCTTCTTGGGAAATATATAGAAATACATATATTTTACATTCTCCTATGTATGGAAACTTATGGCCCACTCTGTATATTTTTTCATGGTGATGTGAATAGTTTATCTACCACAAAAAAAAAAAAACAGTAGAAAAGAGCACCCAGAAAAATGTAGGTTGTAATGACGTGCCTGGTCACAAAACCCCCTTCCTACACAAATTAGATCAAGGCACTTCGGGTACATCTAGAAAATATACTACATGATTTCCGTTCAGTTTTTCGAGTTATGAAAGTTGGAAAGTCGCGATGGTTCAGCAATTAAACTGTTTCCCTACGTACAGATGAAGGTTTTTCCATACAAAAAATAGAATTGAAGAGCACAGTACCGAAATGATTTCAGGATCCGTCAAGCATACATCAGATATATAAACCCTAAGAGTCTGAACTGTCCCTTGATACACGCCCATTCACAGTGAGCGTGCAGAGAGCCGCGGGGGTCGGGGGGACATTGAAGCTGTCGCTGTATCTAGACTCAGACGGACAACAGTGACTTTAACAAGGTAAGACGTGTCTCTGCTGCTACTTCATGTCACTAAAATGACGAACACGCCGCAGCTGGTCTGGCTCGGACCGGTCTTCTGGACGAAGTTTGTTTTCGGCTTCAAAAACTCAAGCGCTCAAGTCAACTGCGTCCCGGTATTTTCAAGTCATGAAAATAACGGGACAGAATGATGAAATATTTCCAGCGGACATAATTTAGTGGTTGTAAGACTCTTTTTGTCATCTTATTTTGGCTGTTTCCGAAGTCATAGATAGATGGAGGTTGAATATGTGTCTTTTTATTTATTTATTTTTTTTATTAAATAACTGTTTCCAGCCTAATTTCTTAGTCTGGCTTAAATTTACATTACATGAAGCCACTCGCTTCATGTAATGTAGTGAATAAACCCAGAAAGTAAAAGCGCTTCCTGAAGCGGTGAAAACCGTGAACCATGCCGGGCTGAGGCTCTGTTCTTTTGGGCGAAATGTTTTTAAAACAGCGTCTTTGTTTAGAGTATCGGAGGGAGGTCGGATATTTTTTGCTCGAGGCTTCAAATCTCTGCGTAAACTTGTGGCAGCACATAGAGTAGAAAAACACGTGGAAAGCTGTTATAAACGAGGTCTTGAGTGGGAACACGTGGTGCTCGATGCTGCATCACACGACAGAGCAGAGATAAGAGATGGAGTTTTTTTTTTATCAGCTGGTCGATGTCCTCAAAGGCAAACATGTTTGTTTCCCACTACATTTCCTTAACGAACACAGAAAGTCTTTATGTGTGATCTTATATGTTTAGTGAATCTCACACTTGATTGCTTTCTTTCGGCGATATGAACGTTTTGATCATAGTACATCAGGTAAAAGCATTTCCAGTGTTAAATGTGGAATATGTCCAGTACAATGTAGCTGAAAAAAAAAAAACACACAAACAAAAAAAAACAAAAAAACTGATGTGTTGAAAAAAACTTCTATAACCTGGTGGCTTAAGTTCGCAGGCCTTGGACAAATATTCATATCTTCTTGTTTACTCACCAAAATAACTTGAAATAAAACTTACCTGTCCTAGTGAGATTTTCACATGTGGCATAGTACAGTCGTCTCAAATGGTAAGGAAATCCTTGTTCCAGAAGATGATATTCAGGTCTGAATAAATTATTCTTGTGTGGCAGAGTGTGCTGTCGTTTGTAGAAACCAGATTTAAATCTTTGTGACACAAAGAAACGACACAAAAACCTACGTTGAAACGTGGTGGTGGCAGCATCATAATTTGACGTTGCTTTTCTTCGCTTTCAAGAATGAACTGTTGCAATTACCAGTTCTTTCTTATTTCATATTCAGATTGAATATGACGCAAAGGTCTTAATCTACAAGACAATAAATTCAAGTGAAGAAAATGACACTTTTTGGAAGGGCCAAAGATAAAGATAAAATAAAATTACTTGAAGAGGAATGTAGGCTGCGACAGACTGGTGACCTGTCCAGGGTGTACCCCGCCTCTCACCCGGAACGTAGCTGGAGATGGGCACCAGCAA